>VWPU01014399.1:0-47725 GCA_013398955.1 Callaeas wilsoni | reverse complement strand
CTTCCCGCAGCTGCGCAGCCTCAACCTGAGCGCGAACCGGCTGCGGGAGCTGGGCCCGGGGCTCGCCCGCGCCGCGCCGCAGCTGCAGGAGCTGCTGCTCTCCGGGAACCGGCTGCGGGCGCTGCCCGGCGGGCTCCTGCCCCCCGCGGGGCCCCCCGCGCCCTTCCCGCTGCTCAGCCGGCTGGACGCGGCCGACAACGAGGTGGCGGAGCTGGGCGCGGACATCGCGGCGCTGCCGGCGCTCAAGGTGGGAGCCGACCCCGCCGCCCCGCCCGGGTCCCCGTCACGCAGCCCTGACCGTCCCATCTCTGTCTCCTCCAGAGCCTGGACGTGGCCAACAACCAGCTGCGGGAGCTGCCTGCCGCGCTGGCCGACTGCCCCCGCCTGAAGGAGGCCAACTTCAGGGGCAACCAGCTGAGGGACAAGCGGCTGGAGAAGATGGTCAATGGGTGCCAGACGAAGGCCATCCTGGAGTACCTGCGGGCCGGGGGCCGTGGGAAAGGGAAGGCTGATAGTGCCAGAGAGGATGCCAGGAAGAAGAAGAGGGAGAAGCAGCAGAAGAAGGACAGCGGGGACGGGGAGCAGGATGAGGTGGAAGAGGCGAGCAAGCTGCTGGTGAAGGTTCTGCACGTCTCTGAAAACCCAGCGCCTTTGGTGGTCAAAGTGAGCCCGGGTGTCAAAGATGTTCGAGCCTTCATCGTGTGCTGTGTGCTGAAGGGAGTGAACTTAAAGCCGGGAAATGCTCTCAAGAGGTTCCTGTCCATGCAGGTAACAGCTGTGGCCTTGCGATACTCATTTGGAATGGGAATTCTGCTGGCAAAGTTGGAAATAGACTGTTCTAGGCTCCTTCCAGCAGAAGAGTTTGTGAAACTTAGGGTGAGCTCCTCACCCAGCAGGTGAGGGTACAGGGTGAGTGGTCCCTGCCAGCAGCACATGCCCAGCAAGTCCAAATCAGCAGAACAGATTTATGAGTAGGACCCATCAGAGCTCAGATATTGCCATGAGGGCAATGGACTCACTCACTTGTGTTGCAACTGTAACTGCAGCTTGTTAGTGCTGTGGAACCTGTTAAAAGCTAAAAATAACCCCATGTCCATGTGTAGAGATTCCTTGGACTGCCTTCAGGTTCCTTGATCTGTGTTAAAACCACGTTACACACCCAGCTTTCTGACTGAGGTATCCTGCCCACAGACCTGTCCCTGAGCCTGCTGCTCACCTGTCCCTTAGGTGGCAGGTGGGAGCTGCTTTCAGGTTACAAGACTTGAGTATTTGGGATTGCTTTCTGACTTAAATCTTGATTTCCCTGTTGAGAAACAGGCTTTGCTACCTTTGCATTTGGGCTGTAATGCAGATACAGGTGAAGGGAAGGGCTCTGTTTCAGTCACCCGGCTGGTAGTGCTGCCAACATTAAATACAGAAGAATCTGCATGTAGGAGGGAGAAATCACATTGACTTTTTGATCTATATTGATGGCATCCTTTACGTTTTAGACTAAACTGCACGAGGACATCTGTGAGAAGCGCACAGTGGCCACCATTGCCACCCACGACTTGCAGCTGGTCAAAGCTCCTCTGGCATACGGTGTTCAGCCTCCTGACGAGCTCAAGGTAGGGCTTAAGGGTAGTTTCTTACTCCTTAGAGCCTAGAAAACAAACTCCAGGAACTTTAGATGTTGTACTGATTTCCTTGCTGTCCTGCTGTACCAGATTCCTGGTTTAGTACTAGCGACTGAGCTTGTTTTTCAAGTGGGTGTTACAGCAGTCCATGTGAAATGGAAATTTTTCCACGCTGAAAAAGGCACGCCAACATGCAGGAGTATTGCTTTAATATTGACTTGCTTACAGGAAAGTGCTATAGCCCTGGTGTTTGAGTGAAATTGAATTCACATGTTTTGTTTTCCTGCGTGGTGCAGATCACGCCCCTGGGTCGGAAGGAGATCAAGGCAAAGGACCTTCTCCGCCAGCTGCAGCTGGAGGCTGAGGAGCAGCGGAAGCAGAAGAAGCGTCAGAACGTCTCTGGGCTGCACAAGTCAGTACCCTGTTGTGGTTTTCTCCACGTACTTTTAGGTGACTGCACTGGGGATGTGACAGATCTGTTCAGAACAGCAAAGAGAAGGGAAGCAGAGGGGAATGAAGGGTGTGTGGTCCACCTGCTGTGAGCTAAGTGAATCAGAGGTGGGGTGAACTTGACATGGTAGCAGATGGGCTGTAAAGCAGCGTGTGGCCCTGCCCTGTGCTGTTCACTGCTCATGCAGAGATCACACTCTAATTCCTTTTTGTCAGTATTTTCTGCCATTGTGACCAGCTGCTCTCTCAGTTGCTCACTTTCTGCTTCTTTCTCGTGGCAGGTACCTGCAGCTGCTGGATGGCAAAGACAACTATCCGTGCCTGGTGGATGCTGAAGGTGCTGTGATTTCCTTCCCACCAATAACCAATAGTGACAAAACAAAGGTACTTCCCATTCATGGAAATACATCAATAATTAAGCACTATTTCTTCCTACTGAGAGATGTTTAACTCAAAGACATACACATTTCTGGGAAACTTGTGCTTGTAGTCCAAGTATAAACTCTTACAGCCTGTATCATATGGGCTCCACTGTCAGATTGAGAGGGATCTGGGAGTTACAGTTTTACCTCTGGAAATCTGTTCCAAAGCACCAGCCTGTGTGTGCAAAGGCTTTGTGGAAGGGCAAGAATATGCGTTTTGACTTGTAAAGAACAACAGAGCTTTGCCCTTGGTTAAACTGAGTGAAAGCCCTCAGCTCTGTGTACTGGGACGTGCCCAGGGGACTGTGGGTGAGGTGCTCTGACTCCTGACGTGCTTCATCTCTGAAACTCTTACAGATTAGAAAAGAGACTCGGGACCTGTTTCTTGAAGTGACAAGTGATACCAGCTTACAGATCTGCAAAGATGTGATGGACACCCTTATCCTGGTAGGGAGTTCAGGAAAATATCCTTCTGTTCTTGGGGGGGCTCCTACCAAATGTATCATTGCTCTCCTGCATTGAGAAGAACACAGAAGCTGATTTGTATTGTAGTAGTATTATTATTCCCTCTCACTCATTCTCTGCCACAGAACTGATCTTGTTCTCTGTATTTTGCATTTAACAGAAAATCGCAGAACTGAACAGATCTGCCTTGGAGAGCAAGGAAGGCTCTGGTTCGGATATGGAATCGGATGCTCTCTGTGGGCCAGGGAATATGAACTTGCCCTTGGTGGTGGAGCAGGTGCGAGTGGTGGACACAGATGGGAACTTGAAAGTACTTTATCCTTCAAAAACTGATCTGGCCACAGTTTCCTCTCTGCTGACTGTGATCCGTTAGCAGCTGCCTGAGCTGAGAGAGGATTCCATTTCCTTTTATTTTTCCCTGCATATTCAACAATGCAACTGGTGCACAGCGTGGTGGTTTGGGTTTTTAAAGAAAAGATGCGGAGCATCCTGCTGGGAAGGCAACAGCTTCAGAGTGTGATAAGCTACAGCAAGGAGAATTGGGATCTTTCAGCCCTAACAGAGATCATCAGTGTTGGGCCTGGGCAGGAGGAGCAGCATCTTCAAACGTGGACTGAAGGCAGAGGAGGTGTTGGATGTCAGAATGCAGTAGAGAAGATCATTATGATGTTTAAAACAAGCACAGTTACATTTTTCTGCAAGATCACTTTTTCCTCCTGGTGTTTCATCTGGATCATTATTTTGGCAGCAGAGAAATGCAGTAATTGACAGTGTGGAACTGAGGTCCTCTGCTGGGTACAACCTGGAGTCAGAATGCCAAAGCACTTTGCTGACGTCTCGTTCTGCAGAATTTTATTTTTACCTGGAGTAACTGTGAACATGTAGTTGCTGTCAGAAGCATTTAATTGCTGTCAGAACTTGAGAGATGAGTTTTAAAGTGTTGGTTTCTGTGTTCAGGCATGAGCACAGCTTCCATTTTTAAGGGGTTTGTTGAGTCCAGTGCAGGGTTTGTGTGTCCCAGTGCATTTCAGGGCCGTCCTCCATCCCTGTGGGAATTGTAGTGACCTTGTGTGTGCCCGGAGAGTTGCAGTGATTGAGCACTGGCTTTGTTCCTGCTGAGGAGGTTCAGGTTTGTTCAGAGCTGCCTCAGACTGACACTGCTGAACTCCCTGTCGCCCCAGAATACAGGCACTGATGCCCACAATGACCCTCCTGGAGCCTTCTGCTCCACCCACATATTTTGCCTTCCGAAATACAGGCAGTTGGAGTGGTTTTCATTTGGCAGTCTGTGGGTGACCTCTGTGTGTGGGTGAGCGCTGGTGTGAACTCACACCTCTCCCTAAGCCAGGGTGACCTCCAGATTGACTCTTTTCTGGTAAAAAATGATATCTCAGAGCTCTAACTGAACTGATACTATGTCAAATACATCCCCATGTTGGGACTTGCACATGGAATGGAAAAATAAAACAGCTCTTGTGGCCATGGCACTGTCCCTTGTTTTGGCATTGGTGGATGTTCAGTTGTGTCACTTAGAAACTTCCCAAAGCAAAAATGGGTATTACACGCTTCCCAGCTGCTTGTAGCCAAGCAATCCTTATGCTTCAGGCGTCTCTGGGAAGGCAAGTGTTACTACAGGCCAAGGACTTACAGTGACTCGTGCTCTGAGTTGGCTGAAAAATTGAATCAGATACTCCCACGGAACTTGGTGTCAGTAAAATGAGTTTAATTTGTTGTAAGGCACCAGCTCTGAGCTGAGAACCCAGAGCCTGAGGCTGGGTTCTGGCTCAGCCATCAGAGTGGCTTTTCTGCCCTGGAAGAGTACCTTCTCCTTGCCGTGGCAGGTGATGCTGTGCGGCTGTCGCTGCTGAGCAGTGACACCTTGCTGCCCTTGTGCTTCAGCATCTGCTGGAACTCCATCCGCTCGTTAATGATTTTCTGAAAATCAGCCATATGTAAAGAGGCGAGAAGGCTGAGAGCAGCACTGCAAAGTGTGCTCTTGCCTCAGCAGTCCCTTCCTGGCTGCTGGAAGCTGTTTGGAAGAGCCACGTACCTGCATTGCCTCCAGCACCTCGTCGTCCGTGAGCTCGGCCAGGGGCTCCTGGCTGCCCTCCACACTGAATGTAGCCTGGATTATTTTGCTTCGATACCTTTCAAACTTTGGATAAGAGAGGAAAGCAGGTGTCATTAGTCTTTATGTGCAATTCCTTGGCATTTGCATGGATTTACAGAGACTGTGCTGTCAGGCTTGGGCAAAGGACTGGTGAATGATGAGGTGGAAAGTGTTCATGTGAAATTACAGGCAGTTAGGGCTTCACTGAAAGTGCTGTGGTAATTATGTGGGTCTAGGTGGGCCGAGGCTCTTCCCCCGGCACCAGCCACATCTGCCTGCAGGAGATGGCTTTAAGTTGGTTCTTGTTACCTTGAATCTGGAAGGATGTTAGAAATCTGGTGATATAACTGACCTGAACTCGTTTCTCAAGGGTTTCTGGTATTTGAGGCCTGTTTAAGTGGCACAAGAGCTGCCTGCTCCATTTCTGGTATTTGAGGCCTGTTTTCTTTTTAAGTGGCTGCTCCACAGCTAGGGAGCAAATGCACTGAGATTCCCAAGTGTGTCCCAAGAGAGAGACAGGGCTCTGAGGTGAACGGGGCCACGCTTACCTTGCTGCTGATGCGCTCCAGTGCCACTCTGGTTTGCAGCTCCTTGTGCTGCAGTGCCTCAGCCTGGCTCTGGATCTCCTTCTGGGCCTGTTTCTGCTCCAGGAGGTGGAGGCGAGTGGTCACAGCCTCGGCCCGTAGCTGGCTGATTGTCCCCTGTAGCTCACTGATCAGCTTGTTCTGCTCAGCCAGCTGGGATTCCTGTTCTGTAACAACCTGAGCAGATACAGAAATCCAGCTGTTACTGGGGGAAACAAAGCAGGTTTGGCCTCTTCTTCCCAGTGTTTAGTCCAAATGCTTCCTGGGCAGAATCTATGGACTAACAACCTCACCAGTACTGGTAGCTATTATTACTTGGTGTTTGCTCTAAAACTACTTGGATTGAGTAGGGGTTTTATATGCCAAACTCCCTCAGCCCTAAAACCAGCCCAATGAAGTAGCAAATACCAGACTTTTCTGTAGACGCTTTGCATGAATGCACCTGCTGGAGGTTGCGGTTCTCCTCCTCCATCATCACCATCATTTCTTCCTGCTTCTGTTCTTCTGTCAGGCTGCAAAACTGGAAGGACAATATTTTATACTTCAGTTTCGCAGCTACAGGTGCCCCTCCTGCCTATGAGAAGGGGAACTGTTGCAAAAACCCCAATTTCCCAGCTGCCACGTCTCCTGCCAGCCATGGCCACCACGCTCTTGGGCTGTACCTTGTCAGACACAGCTTGGAGCTGGACTTCTCTCTCTCTGAGCTGCTTCTGGAGCATTTCCTTTTCAGATCTGATTCTCCGAAGCTCAGATTCTTGTATCTCCATCTGTCTTTGCAAGGAAGAGATGGCACCTGTAAAGTGGGAGTACTCTGTTAGCAAAGCAAATCCCTGCTGAGTGCTCTGTGGCTGCTTTTTTCAGGTGAGCATAAGCAGAGCCACTGTGGGAACAGTCTGGGAACAGATCGTAGGTCATGTAGCCGCAGTGATTCTGGGTGATAATGTGGTTTGTGGTGCTTTGTTGGGATGTGGGTTTGTACAGCCTGGGGAAGAAAAGGTGGTTTCACTTCAGGTTGACCTAATTGTGGCCTTCCTTGTGTACCACAAGGAGCCGACAAGAAGGATGAAGAGACACTGTTTACAAGGGCCTGGAGTGACAGGACAGGGGGGAATGGCTTCACATTGGTACAGATGAGGGTTAGATTGGATATTAGGAAAAAATTCTTCTGTGTGAGGGTGCTGAGGCCCTGGCACAGGATACCCAGAGAAGCTGTGGCTGCCTCTGGATCCCTGGAAGTGTACAAGGTCAGGTTGGATGGGGCTCGGAGCAACCTGGGACAGCGGAAAGTATCCCTGCCCATGGCACAGGGTGGAACTGGATGATTTTTAAGGTCTCTCCAACCCAAACCATTCTGTGATTCCATGTGTATTAAACAACCTGACTTTGTGTGAGGTGGGTGCTGCTCTGAGGACATGCAGTGGGCACCTCGAGCCCCGCTTTGCCACTGGGTTCCCCAGGACTCTGCTCAGGGCTTTCTCTGCTGGGTTTTCTCATGTTCTTCACTTCCAAGGGGAGAAAGAAAGTGTTTTCAAACCAAGTGGCTTTTCAGCCTGTGAGCAACACCCTGTAATGTTTTCAAGGTCAAAGGAGCCGAACCGAATGAGACCTAGGCAGGTAAGGCTGTGCCCTGGGCATCTCCCACGGTACCTATGGCCATGTTGTGGTCATCCTTGGCTTTTCGCAGCTCCTGCCGGAGCTGTCTCACGATTTCGATCTGTCCCTGCGAGCTGCCGTTGGCTTCCATCGCCCAGGGCTGGGGGCCGGGCCGGGGCCGGGCCGGGGCCTCTCCCGGCGCCGCGGGGCTCGGAGCGGGGCCGCTGCCGGGCAACGGCGTGAGGCGGAGGAGCCTTCCGCTTCCGAGTCAGCGGGGCCGGGCCATGGGGCGGAGGAGGAAGACGCTGCACGACTACGCGGCCGAGTTCTCAGAGCTGTCGGTGCGGCGGGAGCCGGCGGGGCCGAGCGCGCCGGGCCCGGCCGGCGCCGTGGAGACGCTGTTCTGCACCCCGTGCCAGCTGCCGCTGCGGGTGCGCCGCGACCGCATCCTGGAGCACCTCAGCTCGGGCCGCCACTGCCGCAACCGCCGCCTGCTCCGGCAGCTCGGGCTGCGCGCCCCGGGGCTCCGGTGAGGGACCGACCGCTGCTCGGGCTCACCCGGCCCTTCCCTGCCTCACCCACCCCATCTGAGTCTCACCCGCCCGACCGCTGCTCGGGCTCACCCGGCCCTTCCCTGCCTCACCCACCCCATCTGAGTCTCACCCGGCCCTTCCCTGCCTCACCCACCCCATCGCAGTCTCACCCGACTCCAGAGCAGTGTCCGCAGCCGGACCGGGGCAGTGCCCGTCCCCCTGTGCTGGGCACTGCTGAAACCCCTCGAGTGCCGTGTCCCGTTCTGTCGCTCGCTGCGAAAGAGGCATTGAGGGGCTGGAGTGTGTCCAGAGAAGGGCACGGAGCTGGGGAAGGGTCTGGGGAGTCAGTCCTGTGAGGAGTGGCTGAGGGAGCTGCAGGAGGCACTTAGTGCCGTGGTTCAGTTGACAAGGAGATGATTGCTCAGAGGTTGGCCCTGATGGTCTTGGAGGTCTTGTCCAACCTTAATGATTCTTTAATCGTTTGTCTCACCTGACCCCACTCAAGAAGCATTTGGACAACATCCTTAGACGTATGGTGGCATTCTTGGGGTGTTATGTAGCGTCAGGAGTTGGATTCTGTGATCCTTGTGGGTCCCTTCCAGCTCAGGATATTCTCTGATTCTCTGATCTCTGTCTCCTCAGCTCTGCAGGTCCCGACTCCAGCCTGAGCCTGGGCCTGCCCCTGCCACTTGACGTGCCCTCCCTGCTCTCCCATCCCTCCTTCATCATCACCACTGGATCCAGCACTGGCTACAGCATGGTGCCCTCCCCGCCCTCCTACCACAAGCTGCTGGTTCCCCACCACCCCATCACCGCCGCACACAGGGGTGACCCAACGCCCTCCACCTCGGCCAGCCACCCCTCACCACTGGCCACCTTCCACACCAGGACTGCACCTCTTGGCCAAAGTGGGGCCGCACCTGATGCCTCCAGCAGCCCGGCACCCCCCTCGTGCCATGGTGGCAGCGGCGTCGGCCTCGTGCTCTTCGGCACAGGGCTCGTGAGCGAAGCCTTGTTGCAAAGCCTGGTGGAGGAGACGGGCTGCTGCCTGCTGTACGTGGTGGAGGATCGGCCGGAGGAGGTGGAACGTGCCTTCGGCGCCGAGGTCCCGGCCGGCAGCAGGCTGCTGCGGCAGCAGGACGCCGCTGTCGCGCTCGGCGATCCGCGGTACTGACGGCCACGAGCTCCCGTGCGTGGCTCTGCTCAGGGCGGGCCGTTCCCCACAGGTCTTGCCTCCCCCTCTGGAAAATTCTGTAGCAGCCCCAGACTGTGCCTCTGGCCGTACGTGTGGGAGTGAGGGGCCCTTTTGTCACCTACCCACGGGTCCTTCAGGAGTCTTTGAGAACCTTATCTGGGCTTACATACCCGGAATCAATGGAAATTCAGAGAAGTTTATGTCAAGAAATATAGAAAGCCCCATTTTCCTCCATTCCCACAGAACAATAATAAATGACACCTTCCCTGCTGCCTGCCAGTTTTCCTGTCTCAGAGCAGCTGGCTGAGTTTGGTGGCTCTTGGAACTCTGAGATAAGCGAGGGTCGGTGTAAATAGGGAGGATTGTGGCATTTTGCTTTACAGTTGAACAATTGTAACATCACTTTAGTGACGTTGCTGCAGTCATTTCTAAAATTGGTGTTTTAAATATTGCAGGAGCAAAAGGCCGAGCTTTTAGGAAAGACTGATTTGACACTAGAAAGCAAAGAATCACAGTAAGCTAAGATGTATTGATCACTTGTTCAGCAGCTCTACTGCATAAATACTTTGGATTTCTCTGTTTGTGTTAACTGACAGGATTTAACTCCTTTTTAAAGGACACCTTTAAAAGGGTTTGTCCCTTAAGATGCAGGAAAAGCTGTGCAATTCCTTTGTGCCACTTGTGATTTTAACCGATGTGTGTCACTCTGTATTTCATCCTTGATGCAGTCACCAAGTTCCTTTTATAACCCAGCTGGTTCTTCCAGAGCAGTGGGGTTTTCGGCTTTTTTAACTGTAACCAAAAGGAGCTTTTGAGCATTGTTCAATCTAGTGAAAACCTTGTCCTCACTGAAGGTCTTGATTCCTGCAGGGTCTCTGGAGCCATTATTTGTTCCCCACCTGACAAAGCCCCTGAGATGGTAAGAGATGCCTTACGAGCAGGTAAGAGGAGCAGCTGCATGTTCAGCTTTTCCCTGTGCCCATTGATGTGCACCTGTGAGTGTGTTTGTGTTTCAGCAGCAGCCCTGGAGCTGTGCAGGCTCTCTAGTTGTGTAATTAAAGTGACTGAGATCACTGCTGATGTTAATGGCTGGACACCAGGGGGGTTTGTGCTGTGCTCATCCCAGTATGACTGGGCAGTGTCTCATGCTAAAATCCCCCCAGGACTCTCAGAAGAGCTGTCAGTAAACAGTCCCACTCCTGGGATCTGGGACAGCTGAAACAACAGCAGGCAGCCAGAAGGGAGTAAATGCCATCAAAAACCAGAAATGTAACAAGCTGTGTACATTACTGCGAGATCAAGGTGTTTTGTGCAGCTGTGTCTCCCCTGAGCCCCGTGTGTGTCCTGTTTTCACAGGTAAAGGTGTGTTCTGCGAGGGGCTGCCCAGCTTGGACAGACAGACAGCAGAAGCCTGTTTCGATGAGGCTGACAGGTGCAAGAGGCCACTCGTGTGTGGGTTCTACAAGTAAGACCAGTGGTTTTCCTCTGATTTATTCTTGATAAAATCACATGTCTGGAAGCAGCACTGGTTCCTCAGGCTTTCTTGACTTTGTCCTCCAATAAACTTGGTTTCACCTCATTCCTTGTTTCCCTTGGAAGGCGCTTTGACCCAGCCCTGCAGTTCTTGTACAAGAAGGTGCAGGACAGCCGGGCGCTGGGCAGGATCCACCGGATATCCACCATCAGCAGCCTCTATCCAGCAGCCTCTCTGAGCCTCCTGAAAGCCTCAGGTACCCAGCAGGTTACTGCTGAAGAGTCTGTGCTTGACTTGGAGTCACGGTTTGGGTGGGAAAGGACCTTAAAGCTCATCTATTCCACCCCCTGCCACAGATGGAGACACCTTCCACCAGACCAGGCTGATCCAAAACCTGTCCGACCTGGCCTGGAAATGTCTCTTACTGTGTTCTGTGGGAATTCCCCTGAGTTTGTATAGCCTTAAGATCCACGGGCTTTTTTTGAGGAGTGTTTTCTTTACCAAACTTGATTTCTGTGTATATTTTTGTCCCTTTAGTATGAGTTTCTTCGCTGTAGGGGCTTTTTATACCATCTCTGTGCAGTTCAGGAATGTACATTGGCTGTGAGTTTCAGTGTGGAGACCTAATGCCCAGTTTTGGTTCTTCCAGGTGGAATTTTTTACAATGCTGCTGTGCATGACATAGATATTATCAGTTTGTTGTTGGGAGAGAGTGTGCCAGATACAGTATTTTCCCTGGGCCATGCCTTCTGTGCAGGTAAGAATGAGTTTTTTGATGGTTTATTGGGTACCTCTGGACTTCAGTGTTAAAACTGGGAAGAAAGAGGGAACGAGATGATGATAGCCATGACAATTGTTCCATCATGGAGGAGTTGAAAGAACAGGCTGGTGAAACAGAAGGCAGGTTCCTCAGGGGTATTTGGTGAGGATCTCTGAATCTGTTGAATCTCCCGCTGATGTCTTCACATCAGTTGGAGTGGAGTTATCAGTGAACATTACTCTGGAGTACACCAGGTTTGGAACCAGAGTGCAGAAAATATTGAGCAAGGGTTTGAGCTCACAAGAATGCCAATGAAATGTTCATTCTCTGCTTTCTCTGGCCCTTCCCTGTGGATCCCAGCACAAAGCTGTGTGTTTGCTCTGGGTCATGTTGGGCTGACGTGCACGCTCTGGGTTACCACACTCATTTAAACAAACCATAAAAGGTGAAAGTCGCCATTTTTGAAATGGAAATGCAGAGTTTTAATTAAGGTAATTGCAGCAGCTGCCAAGCTTGGCTGGCTGGGGTGAGGAGGGGCAGGATGCAACGCTCTCCTCCATGGCACAGCATTGAAATGCAGCAACAAAGAGCCTTCCAGGAGGGTTCTGTACCTTCTGTACCCTCCAGCATCGTGCTGGAAGTTGCCTGATCTGGAAGCAGAGGTG
Source organism: Callaeas wilsoni (assembly GCA_013398955.1). NCBI lineage: Eukaryota > Metazoa > Chordata > Aves > Passeriformes > Callaeidae > Callaeas > Callaeas wilsoni. Next base: position 35,858 of record VWPU01014399.1, on the reverse strand, counting down.
GATGCCCTCTTTAGGGAGAGCTGCAGGCTGGGAAGGTGGAGTCGGGCCTGGGGCTGTGTGTTCCTGCAGAACTGCCTGTTCTCCATCAGGAATGCTGGTGAAGCAGCTGGAGTGCTGTCACCAGTGCGCCCTGTGCGGAGGTGTCACGAAGCCAGCATCACCTCCCGAAGGAAGAAGAGCAGTTTGTAGCTGTAGGACGTGCTGGTTTGCTGTTCCTGGGGTGAGCCAGGCCTGTTTTGTCCCCAGACATGGGCTGCCTGAGGGACGTGGACACAGTTGTCATCAGCATGAAGTTCCCCAGCGGAGCCATTGTCACTCTGGACGTCAGCCAGCACTGCACCAGGAGCTGTGACCAGCGGCTGGAGGTGGGGTCCTGCTGCTCAGTCAAGTCTGTTTTGACTCCACAGCCCAGCACAAGTTTTCCCCTCGGAGTGTGCCTGCAACACATTTCCCAAAACCCCTCTATAACAGAATCACAGAGTCACTGGGGTTGGAAAAGACCTCCAGGATCATCGAGTCCAACCTGTGACCAATCCCCAGAGCAGAGCTCTGAGTGCCACACCTGGTTGTTGGGCTGTTGCCTTAGCAGCAGTGGCTTCTTGTCCTTTTTCAATCTACAATCCAGTTTTTCTTTTCTCACCCCAATTTTCCCTGTGATCCTTGCATTCTGTGGTGTTAGGAGCTGCGTGAATCATACCAGAGCAGGAGCTGGTGTCAGCTCTCCTGAGCCTGAAATTGTGCAGGGTTCCTTTGTCCTTTCCAGGGTAGTTTCAGGTGTGTAGCAGGAGTCCAGCATATTAAAGGGGAAGAAAAGTGTGAGTTCCTACAGTCATGAATAATTACAGCTGTGGGGGCTGGTCTTGGCGAGGAGTTTCTGTTAAACACTTACAAAAAGGGCTTTGCTCAGGTGAGGTATCACACAGGTGGAAGCCACTGTACTTCAGCACATCCCTGGTGTTTCTCCTGTGTCTGAGCCATACCAGGGCTGGGGCAGGTGTGACTCCTCATTTCAGACCTTTTGTCCTGGTTTTACAAACCAGGGTTTCTCTAACCTGCTCAGGTGTGTGAGATCAAAAGTGTGGTAACTTAAAAATGTTCTTTCTTCCCTGGTTTACTCTTTCCCTCAGGTTCACGGGTCTCAAGGGACGTTAAGGGTGGACAACCAGAACCCCTTGGGCATCACAGAGCATGGGACTTCTGTGTCCATCTGTCCCCAAACCCAAACTGAGCGCTACAGAGATGCACACAAGGAGCTCTTCCGGCACTTCCTGAGAACCCTGAAAGGTGGGGCAAGGCTTGAATTAATGGCTGGTGTTGCTTTGGACTGGTTTTGTTGGATTCACTGTGTCAGGTTATGGAGATGGGTGGGGGATTATGATCTGAAACTCTGTGCTAGGAGGAAATGAGAGTTGGGAGGGGAAATTGCCTTGGACCTCACTGTCCTTTGTGATGAAAGCAGCTGTTTGTGATGGCCAAGAGATCCTCAGCTGGAGTCCTGGCTGCCCAGAAGGGATAAAAATCACAGAATCATGGAGTGGGTTGGGTAGGAAGAGGCTTTGAAGATCATGTAGCCCAAGCAGTTTTTGTTCAGCAGTATTTCAGTTGTTGTGGCTGCATTGACAGGGCAGGAGGAGGGGGCAGAAATGTTTGAAATCCTGCGGCCCCAGTGCCAGGAGCTGCTGTGCTGGGATCTGTGCTCACAGGAGACCACGGCTTCCATCCCGTGCTTTATTCCTGTCCCACAGGCCAGGAACCCCCTATGATCACCAAGGAGCAGTTCCTCTGGACAATCCAGGTGGCTGCAGCAGCCGAGCAGTCCTGGAGGAACGGATCCGCCGTGCACTTGCGCAGTGGTGCCACGGATCCGGCTGGAGTCAAGGCTGAGGTCGTGTGACAGCCACCCATCTGGGACACGGGGAGGACTTCCCACCCAGTGGCCTCAACATAAGCCCAGATGGTGGTTTTGGTGTTCCCACTGGGAATGCCCAGCAGAGAGAGGCACTCCTGAACCAGGAGCACTCGGTGCTGGGGCGGTGCAGGATTCCTACCACGTCAGCCAGAGCCTGCAAGAAATTCTGTGTGGTTTCATCCAGGTGGCTTTTCCTCCTGGAGAGTGCTGCTGGCCACGGAGCTCTGTTTTCCCAGGAGAGGAGCAATGCTCCTTGGGCCAGGCAAGGTGGTGTAGGACCACCAACAGCTGGGATGAGGGAGAAGTCTCCCCTCGGAGAAGGAACGGCCACTGCCTGCCGGGAGGAGAAATCACAGGCGGGTGCCTTCCCAGCAGTGCCACAAGTGAGGTGGTGTAATGCTCAAAAAAATACAGGACCACCTGGTCTGTGGGTATGTTTAGATTGGATATATGGAAGAAATTCTTCCCTTTGAGGGTGGTGAGGGGCTGGAATGAATGTCTCAGAGAAGCTGTGGCTGCCCATTCCCTGGAAGTGTCCAAGGCCAGGTTGGACGGGGCTTGGAGCAACCTGGGACAGTGGAAGGTGTCCCTGCCTATGGCAAGGGAGGAATGGGATGAGCTTTAAGGTTCCTTCCAACCCAACCCAGTGTGGGATTCCATGATCCTGTTTGGGACACAGACCCCAGCAGAAGGCAGAGCCACAGGACAGTCAGTGTCTCTGCCAGGAGCTTTGGACCTTGGTCACGTGCGGAGCTCTCTGCAGGTGTGGGGTTCTGACTGTTCCTGTCTGGCTGTCACATGCCAGTTTTCAACATCTTTTGGAAGCTTTTTTATTGTATTTTTACTGGATTACAACAACATTCTTGACTTCTTCCATTTCAAGGTGTTAGTTTATAAACTTCTTGCAAGAACCTTTAGTTCAATCAATTTCCAATTCCTGTCTGTGGAATATATACTCCTGAAACTAGAAATAGGAGTGACATTTGTGTTCTCTTTGGGAAACTGTTTTTAACAGTGTAATTTTTCAAGCTCAGAAAAACTGTGTCTTAATGCTTGTTCTCCATTTCATTCACTATTTTTTAGCCATTTATTGAGAAAAAAAAAGTTTTATGTATCCAGAAGCCATCTTTTGCTTCTCTGTAGCAGTTTAGCACACAATGGTGGGTTTATTTTTGCTTTCAGCAGCTTCAGGCCCTTTGAGGTCCTACAAGTGAAGGTTTACTCTGGGTTAGGAGGGCACTTTCTGTCCAGTTTTAATTGCCAGATACAGGGATTCCCACATGTGCTTTTATTGTGTTACCAAAAAAAAAAACCAACCAAACAAAAAAACCACCAATAAAAAACAAAATGAAACAAATGAGAAACCACAGCTATAAAAATAACACATTTTCCAAAGATAACATTACAAAAAATACAATTCCTACCACCGAGTGATCCATTAATACTGCCGGGAACAGCCCCGGGAACGCTGGAAACGTGAGTGGTCGTTGCAAAAGCTTTAAAGCATTAAAGTGCTTTACTGAGCCGATGGACACAGGTTCAGTGTCAGCCACGCCGGGGTGTTCCCAGTCCCAAAGGAGTCGGGTTCCCAGTCCCTGTGGGGTGAGGGGTGGGATGGCCTCAGGGATGGTGACTGCACCTGCAGCTCACCAGGGCCCGAGGCAGAGGAGGGACAGGAGGCCACCTCCGCCTGCTGAAGGCTCGGAGCTGCTGTGGGACACCCAGACAGGGCCTTGGAGGAGGGTGCCGGGCCCAGGGCTGTGGGTGCAGCATGTCCAGTGCTCACACTCCTGTTCCCCTCGGAGAGGGAATGGCCACTGCCTGCCTGGAGGAGAAGTCACATCTCAGGTGAGCCCTGGTGGGACTTGAGCTGTTGTGCTCTTGCTTAGAGGGTGCAGGGCTTTGGGAAGGGTATCCAGCCCCTTCCCCAGCCCGGGGGTGATGGGAAGCAGGCGCAGGGCAGCCTTTGGAGGCCTCCAGAGGGAGAGTGCAGCACTGGGAGGGTGCTGGGTGGCATCATCTCTGTGCAGGTTCCCTCAGGCTGCCCAAAATCGTGAGTGACCCAGGGCTGAGGGGGCAGATGCAGCAGCTCCTGACTTCCAGTGCCTTTCCAAGACCTGTTGTAGGACGTTGCCTTCCCAGATGTGTAGGGAATAAACATTCAGGGGCGGAACACACCTATTTGTGTCCTTGCTTTCTGTGAAGGCTTTTTTCCCCTGTCTGAATCAACAGAGAAATTACAGCTGGCAAAAATGACCAGGAACAGAAGAGAATTGGTCAGCCACTCCATGCCGTGCTCCAAAAAGATGGAATTTACACCGTGGCATCCCAGCTTGTCTGTTCTGACCTGTCAACAAAGCTCCCCAAGGGAGCAGGGAGGGATTATCCACACCTCTGACTTCCCAGGACAATCACTGGCTTGCCCCCTCGTCCACAACTGCATGCAAGAGATTCAGAGGAGGAAAAAAACTAAGTTTTGAATAGATAAGGCTGGAGACAGGATTCTCTGCATGTTTACATGCTACAACATGAAATTAATTTACTTGACACTGCGGTGTCTCAGGAGTCAGTATCAATTTTTATAGCTCACATGAAAATAAATCTTTCTCTCTCCTTACAGCACAATGAGTTTACTGTATGTACATTCTGTTTATATACACCAACCTTTAAGTACAAGAACACATTGGGAACGGACAAACAGGTTCTTTCTGGCCCTACAGAGGGCTGAGGGAAGGGGTGCATTTGGCAGTCCATGGAAAAGCAGGATGTGGCTTCACACCAGTCCCTGGCGATGCCTGCACAGGTCAGGGCTGAGTCCGTGTAGCAGTGACAAAGCCCTCTCAGTTTGGGACAGCACGGAGAACACGGACGATGAGCAGGGATGAGAAAAACGTGCCATCCTTACACCGCTGGATGCAGGGATGCTCCAGGAAAACACAAACCAGCCAGTGCCTCCTGTGCCACAGGCAGGCAGAAATCCTGCTCCGGTTGCTGAGCTGGCTCAGCTGCCCTCCTCCTTTTCTTCCTCTTCCTCCTCTTCACCTCCAGTTTCCTCCCCAGGGCAAGCACCTCCTGCCTGGCTCAGGGCCTGCAGTTCCCCTGGATAACAAAATTAAACTTCTCCAGGTGCCCAAGGCTGCAAATACATTTCAAGGGGGGGGTTTTCTCACCCCCCCGGTGTCTCGCTGCCATCTCCGGAGCCCCTCAGTTGATCTCTCCCTCCGTGAACTCCTCCTTTATGGACTGTTTGCGGGATTTGCAGTCCGGGAGGTCGAAGCCGAAGTCGGCCCAGTCGTCGGCCGCGCCGCGGTTGGGGATGGTGATGGTGTGGCGCACGCGGAAGTGCACGGCCTCCATCACCCGCTGCCGCTGCAGCTCGCCCGAGCTGCCGATGGAGATGGTGGAGGCGTTGCTGCTGGAGCGGATCAGCTGCTGGGCCCCGTAGTCGTGGCTCTGTTTGAGCTCCTGCAGACCCCGCCAGATGATCATCCGGTACTGCTCCGGGATCTTCAGTGCTCCGAGATCCTGCAAGGACAACACCGCTGAGGCACGGCCGGCAGAGATGTGACTGTACCAGCAGGAGCGCGCCCTGGGCCCCCAGGTCACGCTTTTGGGGAGACACATGGGCACGATGCCCGATGGAGCGGGGCTGAACCCCCCACCATGGCCATGGGCGCATCATCCCCTGGGTTATTTCTCCTTTGTAACCCAGATACTCAACCGCAGCTTTGCAGGTTGGAGGCTTTTTGTTGTTTTGGGAGGGGTTCACATCAAACTGATGTGGAAATGGGAGGGAAGAAAAGGCTCGTTCCCCTTGGGCACAGGTTGCAGAGCAGCATGTGGAGCATCCTTGAAGGAAGGGCTCGTTCCCCTTGGACACAGGTTGCAGAGCAGCATGTGGAGGGAGCATCCTTGTGCCTGTGCACTTGGGATGGCCTCTGCTGTGGTCCTGGCCCGGCAGGCTGCAGCAGCACCCGCCTCGAGCACTGAGGGGGGTGACAGCGGCTCTCACAAAGCCAGGACAGGTGGGTGACTTCGGACTGGGGACCTGTGCTAGGACACACACCAGCACGGGGGAGCTGCCAGGGATCCATGTTAATGCCAACACAGAGACTCACGGGAGCGTTAACTGGAGCAGACAGCGAGTATGCAATTAGTAGCTACAAACGCCGACTCAGACACACAGCTCTGCCCTGACACAAGTTTTGGCCATTCCTAAACATTTCCTTGGACAGCTGACAGACGGTCATGAAGTTAGTTCAGCAAATGGTCCAAAACCAGGCTCAGGTTACACAACTGGCCCCAGCCACCAGTGACAAATCATCATCTCTCCCGCGGGATGGTGTAGCTGCCAGGTAGAGACACTGCTACACCTGCCTGCGGCAAAACGGGGTCAAAATGGGGTCGGGCAGGAGCTCTGTCTCAGCCAAAACACCAACTCTGGGATTTACAGGGCTTGCCATGGCTCAAAGGGTTCAGGATTATTTTTTGTTTTCCTTTTTCTTGTTTCCCTGATGGGCTGGGGAAGCCCTGGCTCCGGTGCCGCCCCTGGTACCAGCACCACGGTGTGGCAGCAGCAGAGGCTGATGCTCTGGGCGCACACAGGTGTTTCCAGCATCCCCTCCATGCTTTTTCTGACAGCTTTTGCCTGACCTGGGCTATTTCATTCCAGACTTCCCTTAATAAAAATGCCTTGGGCTCAACTCCCTTATTTCAGCCTCTTTCATCTGAAAGATTAGCAGGGGAAGAGGTGAGACCAGATTAAACCTCCCTGAACTGCAGTGGGGTGTCCCTGCTGGCTCCGTGGGATTTGGGGTGTTCCACTGATCACCTCAGCTGTGTTCTCTGTGTTAAGTGGAAAATCTCCCTGAGCTCTGGCCCGGGGATCTTTGATCTCTCTTGTTTCTGAGAGTCTGGAGGAAGCAGTTGAGACTGGTTGTGGTTTTTTGAGACTGGTTGTGATTTTTACCAAGGCCTGAGCTACAGCTACCTCCGAAGGACCATCAAGGGGGCAGGAATGACAGACATCAATCCTGGGAACACATGTTCTGTGTGAGGTCTTGGGGCACAGGTTTCCCTTCCTCTAAAACAGTTTTGGTTTTGCTTTTCAGACCAACAGCTGCTGGAAACAAGTGGTAAGAACAGATGTCCCCAAAGCATTTACCTCTATGGATAGGTTCTGCAGGTGGTAAATATTCTGTAACCCTTGTGAGGTGAAATAGTCGATGCAGTTTGGACACCCCAATCCTGTTAAAAAACTGCAGAGAAAGTTTGGAAAATAAAGTGGCATTAAGTTCTCATGAACAACAGCTGTGTCCCACCTCTGTGGGACAGACCATGTCAGGTGGGGGACGTGGAGAGCTCCATGGGTGGGACCTCCACTGCCACTAAGGTCAAAGCAAAGTGTGGGGTTATGTTCATTCCTAAAACTACAGAGGTTTTTCTCCTGATTGTCTGAGGTTTTGGCTCAGGAACTCATATAACATGAGGGAGCTTGAGCTGGGGAGGGGGATCAGGGCATGCCCCGGGCTCTGCCCTGTGCAGATGCTGGCCCAAGGTCTGTCAAAACATCCATGGTCTTTTTAAAGGCCAAAACATTAAAAAGCTGCAGAGCTGTTAATGCATTTCTGACAGAGATAAGCCACATGGACCCATTTCCAGGTGTTGCTGGAAGGAAGGGAGGAAAAGGAAGGAAGGAAGGAAGGAAGGAAGGAAGGAAGGAAGGAAGGAAGGAAGGAAGGAAGGAAGGGAAGGAAAGGAAGGAAAGGAAGGAAAGGAAGGAAAGGAAGGAAAGGAAGAAGCTATGTGCCATTGGACATGTAGGGCAAGACCCTCATTTGGATGTACTTAATTTCTAATTGATCAAGGATGGGTTCCCAGGGATGTTTATGAGGGCAGGGGGGGTTTCTGCCTGGTCGGTAGCTGGGCTTTGGTTGCTGAGGTGAGAGGAACTGTCTGTGATTTGGGAGCAGTGATTTCTCAGTTGGGGCCAGTGGCCAGTTGACCAGTTGCCAGACAGATGGGAAGGTTAGAGCGAGGGACACAGCAAGGAACAGAGGACAAGACAGACAGGACACCGGGCGCCTTCCCTACCTGACGAGGCTGGGGTCGGGGTTGTAGGGCGGCGGAGGGGTGCAGTGTGAGCCCGACACCATGGACTGGGATGAGTGGCCCCCGTTCATTTCTCCATTGGGCTGCATGGGGTGGCTGTTCAGCATTCCGGGTCCTGGGCAGTGGCAACAAATACACCCATCAGACACCACCCAGCCGTGATAACCCCCTGCTCCTGGGCAGGGAGAGCCCTGTGCTCGGCCTGGTGTTGGAGGACGTACCCATGGGGCCCAGGCTGGGTGCAGAGCTGGAGCTGTGCTGGGCAGGCTGCCCCACCAGCTGGTTCACAGAGGGCAGCTTGTTGATTCCTCCGCTGTGGACTTTATTCATGGGGGAAAGGACGGGGCCGTAGGAGGAAGGTGTCTGCAGCTGGCTTCTGTTTGGGGAGGGAACACACTGGTCAGACTGGGATAGAGCTGCCCTGCTCTGGCCTGGAGCTCCCCTCCAGCCCATCAAGCCTCCCTGCCAAGGGTGCTCAGGGGTTGCAGGGGCCTTGAGGGTCTGCAGGACTCTGGGGGACTGTGGGGGTGTCAGTGACTGTGGGGATCTTAGGGACTGTCGGGGTCTCAGTGATGGCGGAGGTCTCAAGGACTGTGGGGGGCTCGAAGGGCTGCAGGGGCCTGAGGGACTGGGGGGGTCTCAGGGTCTGTAGGGTTCTCAGGGAATGCAGGAGTCTCAGGGAGTCTGAGGGTCTTGGATGCTGTGAGGTCTCAGGGACTTTGGGGAATCTCAGGTGCTGTGAGGGTCTCAGGGCCTTTGGGGGTCTCAGGTGCTGTGAGGGTCTCGGGGGCTGTGAGGGTCTCAGGGACTTTGGGGGTCTCAGGTGCTGTGAGAGTCTCAGGGGCTGTGGCAGGACTCACTGCCTCTGCAGGAGCTGCTGCTGCTGCTGCCGGTAGGAATCCACCAGCTGCTGTGGGACCAGCTCCACCAGCTCCAGGCTCTCCTTTATCTTCATCAGGATCTCAAAGTTCTCCCGGCCTCGCACCTGGAGGAGAGAACAAGACTGGGACTTTGCTCAATTCCTGTCCCACCTGGCCAATTCCTCATGCTCCCTTTTTTCCACCCAGACAGTCACTGTGGCCAGGGACCGCTCGGGATGCAGGAATCCCTTGGACATGTGTGTCCAGGGATGCTTTTGCTCCTATTCCCAAGGCCCCTGCTGTCCTACAGGAGCCTGTGCAGCCCAAACCTGCCCGACATCCCCTCCCCAAGATGCTCCTGGCAGAGGGGATGGTGCCACTGCTGTCCCAAGCTGACTTCTGACCCCGCTGCAGCTCACCCACACTTACAGGCACGTAGTACATCTCCTCCTCCCCATGCCTCCGTTTCTTAATGCCAGTCCCCAGCGCTGGGATGCCCTGGGGGGTCTGCTTGAAGGCTGGAAAGGAGAGGGGGAGAGCATGGGTGGGGTGCTGGGAGACAGGACATGGCAGAGAACACCTGGGCTCGAGCCGTGCAGGATGCTAAAACCATTCCCTTGAGGCCTGGCATGGGAGTGTCCCTTTGTTATTGTCAATAATGAATGAATATATCTGGCCATGAGAGCCGTGCACAGGCAACTTTGGGTTCTGCAAGGAGGGGGGCAGGGTCCGACTTAAGAGATTTAGTGGAGAAAGGTCAAAGCATCATCTCTGAGTGTAGATTTGAGCCCAAACTTCTGGAGCGCTGGGATCTCGGAATGCCCTGGGTTCCCCACCCCCTGCCAGATTTGAGCCCAAACTTCTGGAGCGCTGGGATCTCGGAATGCCCTGGGTTCCCCACCCCCTGCCGGGGACTCACTGCGCTTGTTGGCGCTGCCGTTCTTGGCCGCGCTCTCGTTCAGGGCTTGCTGCTCTCGGAAATGATCCTCATCGGCTTTGCGGTCCCTGCCGGGACAGGCACAGATCCGCCCCTCGAAGGATCTCCTCCCCAGCACCTGGCCGCTGGGAGAACAGAGCAATCGGTGACGCTGCTTCCCCTTGGGAAGGGCACTGGGAGCCAGTCCAGCAGAAACCAGATCGGCGACCCTCAGGGAGCAACGGAGCCCCTCAGCAGCCGGCTCCTGGGAAAGAGGCGCTCCTGGGGCAGAGGAAGGCTCCAGCTGGTGGGCTGGGTCCCTGGTCCCTCCGTGCCGGCCCTTTTCCAAGCTGGCAAAGCAACCAGCTGGGGCTGCCCCATTCTGCTCCCTGGAGGTGCTCCCTGCAGGGGAGGGTTCCTTCCCCAGCCCGTCCGCAGTGGCACAGATGCCCATCCCTGCTCCCACAGCCACTCACTCTCTCGTCTCCAGGGTGATGATGATGAGGATGGGCCTCCTGTTCATCCCTCCCACGCAGCTGCTGTTGCACATGAAGTTGTACAGGATGGTGGTGAACTCGGTCCCCACCTGCCCGGGAGGGGAGAGCAGGTGCTGAGCGGGGAGTGTGGGGCGGGGCAAGCTGGGATCCCCGGGGAGTGAAGAAGAGGAGGGGAGGCAGGCTGGGATTCCCAGGGAGTGAAGAAGAGGAGGGGAGGCAGGCTGGGATTCCCAGGGAGTGAAGAAGAGGAGGGGAGGCAGGCTGGGATTCCCAGGGAGTGAAGAAGAGGAGGGGAGGCAGGCTGGGATTCCCAGGGAGTGAAGAAGAGGAGGGGAGGCAGGCTGGGATTCCCAGGGAGTGAAGAAGAGGAGGGGAGGCAGGCTGGGATTCCCAGGGAGTGAAGAAGAGGAGGGGAGGCAGGCTGGGATTCCCAGGGAGTGAAGAAGAGGAGGGGAGGCAGGCTGGGATTCCCAGGGAGTGAAGAAGAGGAGGGGAGGCAGGCTGGGATTCCCAGGGAGTGAAGAAGAGGAGGGGAGGCAGGCTGGGATTCCCAGGGAGTGAAGAAGAGGAGGAGAGGCAGGCTGGGATTCCCAGGGAGTGAAGAAGAGGAGGGGAGGCAGGCTGGGATTCCCAGGGAGTGAAGAATCAGGGCTGGACCCTCTGGCACGGGGCTGGTGCCTCGGCACGATGAGCAGGGGAACACCCGGGATGGTGTGGGGATGGTCCCAGCTGGAAAGAGGGGGCTGTACAAGGACTGTGGGGGCACCCAGGGCAGGACTGGAGGGGATATCCCATTACACCCCACGTTCCAAGACCAGGCTGCTCTGGGATGCTTCACAGGTGCTGGAGTGTCGCTGCCACTGGTGCCGGGGACGAGCACAGAGTGGGCTTAGATGTGCCAGGGCAAGGGCGACGTTGGGCCAAGCAGCCCAAACCAGGGAGGCAGGGGCTCTGTGCCGCGAGCAGCCAGGTACCTGCGGGGGCTCGTAGGGCACCATCACGCTCTGCCGCCCCGTCACCGGGTCATCCACGTACTGGGACAGGTTGTTGCCTTCCACCCGGATGAGGTGGCTGGCAGGGGCTGACTGGCCTGCAAGGCAAACCTCCAGTTAGAGCCACGGCTGCCCAGGGTGCTCATCCTGTGCACACGAGGGCTGTGCCACAAGGGACATGGGGACAGCTCGGAGCCCTCACCGTCATTAAAGTCACGGCCGAGCTCGTGGTTGGGGCAGCGCTTCACCACCTCGGTGACGTGCTCTGCCTTCTTGTAGACGGGCATGGCCCGGATGATGGTGCCCGGGGGCGGCGAGGTGGACACCTTGATCTGGATGGGACATGTCTTGGCGATCTGACAGTAGAGCTTCTTCAGCAGCGGGGAGTACTGGAAAAGAGGAGATATCCCTCAGGTGAGCATCACTGGTGGGGTGGAGGGTGCTCCCGTGGCCACCTTTGGCTTCCTCTGCTGCTCTGGTGTAAAGTCAGGGCTTCCTTCTCTTCTTTCTCTTTCCCCTGGAAATATTGAAATCTAGCAATTTCACCCACACTATGTGGTACCTGCTTTCCATGTAAACCAGATACAGGCACCTCCTGGGGCAGGGAAGGGTTTCCCAGATGGGCAAGGGCTCTGGCAAAGCGGGACATCCCTGCACTGAGACAGAGGGAATCTCACTAAAAATCAGCAAAACCCTCATCTGTGCATCACTCAGCCCGTTTCGGAAACATTCTCAAGTCTGCTCTCACACACGGCTCCTGACCAAGGGTTGGGAGCACGAGGGCACTGACACACCACAGCCTGAGGAAATCGTGCTTGATGTCATCAGCAGTGTCACAGCTGATTAGGCAGGACCTGGGAGTTTAATTCTGACACAGATGGGTTTGTTCTGATCCTGACTCAATCCTTTGCAGCGGCAGTGGTTCATGGAGGGGGTGGTGTGGGGACATGATGGGGACCACTGCCCGGGCTGGCCGTGGGGGGAAGGATGCTCTGTGGCAGCTGGAGGCAGTGCTAACCATCACTCCTGAGTAGAAAATGGTTTGTGGCCACCAAACTCCTCCCCGTGAGGGCACAGTGGGGTTTGCTCAGTGGCAAACTTCTCCCACAAGGCCCTTGGATGGAGGAAGCTCTGGGATCTGCAGCATGTGCCCCCCCAGAGCAGGGCTGGGGAAGGAGAGCCTGTCCTTCACCTTCCAAAAACTGCCCAGGTGTGGGGATGTGCAATTCCCTTCCACCTCAGCCGTGCCATGCTGTTTTCCATCTTGCAAGGAATGTGTTTGCTATACACCAGCCCACCCCTGTGCTCGGAGCAGCCCGTCCCTGCATGGCAGGGCATGTTCCCGCTCCAGGTATTTTATCTCATCCCCACAACACAGCGCCAGGTGCCAAAAAAATACCACCGTGCAGAGCATTTGTGGGGATGTTAAAGCTTGTCCCGAGCCATCCAAATACAGGTGTGCCGAGGGGAGGCTCAGCTCTCCCAGTGCCGGGCGGTTCCTGAGCTGGGGCTGCCCAAAACAGGGGCTCAGCGCAGGGCTGGAGCTGACATGGATGGCTCAGTCCCCACTTTTCCTGGCCATGAGCATGTCCCAGTGCAACTGTGGATCAGGCAGGAAGGATTTTGTGTCCCAGTCCCACTGCCCTGGCTGCAGGAGCGGATCTGCCTGTGGCTGAGCCAGGTGCTCCCACCACCAAGACAGGGAGAGGGCAAACGAGAGCAACCATTTCCAGGTTTGTCTCATTTGGGTGGTCTCTGGGGAAGTTCTGGGAAGACATAAAGGGCAAAGGCTNCAGGTTTGTCTCATTTGGGTGGTCTCTGGGGAAGTTCTGGGAAGACATAAAGGGCAGAAGAACCACCAAGGCAGACAGCAGCAGCTCCTGCAGCTCCTCCAGCACTGGACTGGTGGTGGCCAGTAGCAGGTACCAGCTGCCAGAGGCTCAAGGGGGTGTCCCAAGATCAGAACCTGCTCGGTGCTGCGGGGAGCAGGAAGGTGCTGTGGTCACTGGAGGGTGGTGACCGAGAGGTGTAACTTGGACCTGACAACAAGAATTAATCCTTATTTTTGTAGGCACTTGGACTTCCCCAACAAAAGAGGATGCTTGGAAACACCTACTGAAATCCCCAAATTTTGCACTTACACTGGATGATGCTGACTACACCTTGACTCGATGGCCAGGTTAGCTTCCTGGATGTGATCCTGCATCCCCAGCAGGGATTCTCAGGGATCAGGCCTGAGCTGGAAGCGTGGGCTCCACTCAGAACGTGGTGAGTCCTCTCTGCCTGGCTGGAGAGGAAACTCCCATGTGGCTACGGCCCGGGGAACCCACTCGCCCACCACGATGGGGTTTAACACCCTCGTTTAATGGAGCCACCGTGGCAAAACAAGAGTTATTCGGAGGGGGCTCTTCCTTGCCAGGTGTTAAAATACTGACAACTCCTGTCAAAGGATCTTTTCATGTAGACATTCCCGGGCAGCCCTCAACATGCCTGGGAACTATAACTGCTCTGGAAGAGCAGAGGTGCATTATGGCAAGTTCTTTGGTAACAAATTCTCTCATTATACCATGTTATGACATGGATAAATCTCTGTTAAATAGCAGAGTGATGCCCCGCAGGGGGAAGGCGGCCGCTCCGTGCAGACTTGCCTCCGCTGATAACCTTATCGTGTCCCAACAGCTCCGGGATCGCCTTCAAAGATCCCTCCACAATAACAAACTATTCTTTTAAGGAACTCCCTGCTGATAATTCTGGGTGAGAAAAGTCCAGGCTGTGCTCTGGGCGGCCGCTCTGCTGATTCCTCTCCGTGTGGAGCCATCCTGTGCCACAGCCAGGGCCGAGTGCTGCCGGTCCCGCAGACCCAGGCTGCTTGCGGCCACCAGGACAACCAGCATTGTGTTTTTGGGATCTCAGGAGGTTCTGCATCCCCAGCTGTGCTGCATCCCCAGCTTGGCAATGCACACTCTGTAGGGGACAGCAAAACCTGCGCTGAGCAGAGTGTCCCTGGGCAGACACCCCTCTCCTCTGTTACCTATATTTGATAATTATCTGCCCCATGCATATCTCTGCCGGGCTGTGCTGCATCACCTGAGGTGCTGGTACCTCCCAGCACAGCCATGCCCTGCACAGCACCCTGCAGAGAGTACAGGCACCACGTGCTCCTCAAGTGTGACATGAGGCACCGGCAGAGCAGAACCCAGAGATCAAAACGCTGTGTTCTAACCCAGACCAGCACGGCCGCCTCGCTGCTTTGGCTCTTTGTGTGCCATGGCTGTGTTCCTGCCACTTGCACTGAGGGAACCTTGGTCTGTTCACCCACATCCTTCCCATTCCGCAGTGTTTGGACAAACTGACCTCTCAGGACTGGCCACATGTGGCAGCTGGGTCACAGCTAAAGCTCGGGTCACTTGAGCTGTGGCCAGCTTGCTGCGGGGCATAGGAGCAACATTTTGGGGCACCTGAGCACCTTCCTGGCATGTCCAGACCTCAGCTCCAGGATTCCTTCCAGCCCTACAAAGGAGCCTGGGTACGTTCTGCCCTGGCCATCTCCTGCCTGTGTCTCCAAACCCTGCTCTGCCCTGGGGACCGCTGGTGTCTCTCTCCATCCTTACACCAGGACTCAGGTCATCTCTGTTCCTGGAAAACATCGGAGAGTGTCTGTTTTTGGGTGTTACCTTGTGTTTGAGGAACACAAATGGTTTCTGTGGCTTGTGGGTGCTGGGTTGCTCGTACCAGCACAGAGCAGCAGCAGCACTGACTGTCTCCCTGGAGCCTATGGAAAAACACAGAACCTTTATTTCTCTGGGATTTCCTGCAGCTTCCAGTGTCGCTCTCGACTTCTGGGCTGCTACCATAGTGCCAGCTCTGTCTCTGTTCCCTCCCTGCTACTGCCGTCTGTCTAGAGCACTAGGAATAGGCCAAAAAATGGAAAAGCCAAATTATTTGACCCCTAGGAGCCTATCAGCTCTAAGCTCTGTTTCCCCAAGAGCTTGGTACCACAAAGGGTCTTTGGATGTGTTTGAAACGCAGCTGGTTTTGGGTGAGGTGAGACTGTGCTGCACCACTGCCAGATGGAACAGGACATAAACCAGTCACCCCATGGTGCCACCGGCCACTGGGAGGCTTCCCCACGCTTATCGCGGTGCTGCTGCCCCAGGGAAATGTTCTGGATACCACAAGATTCCACTGAGTGAATGCCCCACAATGGCTCGTGGATGCAGCATTGATGTGGAGTCTCAGCATCCATCACTGCCCACCCTGAGCGAGGACCAGGAGCTGGCTCCAGAGGCCACCACTGCCCAGCCCCAGGGCTGCCTACCCATGCAGGAAATGAGCAGGGAAAGGTGGTGTTCCCCATGGATGCTGGCAGCATCACACAAAAAATAACCTGAATCCTCTGCCTGGAAAGACCTCCTGGCGAAGTCCATCTCGCCCGGCCCTCCCTGGGCAGCAGAACCGCTAGGAGGATGTGTCCCAACAGATTTGGAGCTGATAAAATCTTATTTATCTTCAACTGTTGACACTGAAGCGTCTAGACTTGCCTGTTGGGGAAGGCGCAGCCAAGGCCTCCTTTCCCTCTTGAAGGAAATGATTTGCTCCACGATTGCTTTTTCCACAAATCCTCCCCCCTCCTCCCTACCAGCCGCCTCCTCCTCCTCCTCTTCTCCTACATTCCAGGCTTCTCATTAGCTCTACTCAAGACGTGTCCAGGACTGCAGTCAATGGATCCC
Organism: Callaeas wilsoni; assembly: GCA_013398955.1. NCBI lineage: Eukaryota > Metazoa > Chordata > Aves > Passeriformes > Callaeidae > Callaeas > Callaeas wilsoni. Next base: position 19,843 of record VWPU01014399.1, on the reverse strand, counting down.
CAATAAAGCCACTGGCCTGGCAAGGGAGAGAGAAGAAAAGTGCTGCCTCCGGCTGCTAATTTCCTTGCACTCCTCGGCAAGCAGCTGCGGAGCTGCATCCTGGGACAGGTTGGGGCAGATCGCAGCCGAGAGGTGATAATAACGTGTCTGTCATCTTCCCCAGACATGTAGCATCTTGCAAACCGCAAATACCGTTAACCGGCTCGGACGAATCTGTTACAACAGATCCTGGAAGACGTGCCGGCGGCACAGCTAATTTTTTTTCCCTGTCTAATTTTTTTTTAATAACCATTTTTTAATCACTGGCCTGTAAACTCCTCACTGAGCTGGAAATTCCTCCCTAAGCTACTTTGTTGCTCATTTACTACGAGCCAGGTTTGAGTACAACTGGTGCCTGAGAGGAGAGAGGAGTGTCCAGCGGGGCCTGAGGTACCTGTCTGGCACACAGGTGGGCTGGACAGTGGGGATACTGCCCTAGGGGTGGCTGTAAGAGGTACCCTGGCACCCTGTGCCTCCAGTTCCTGCACCACAGTGGTGATGGGTTGGGGTGATGGCCATAAGGGATACCCCAAAACCCACCTCCCCATGCCTCCAGTCCCTGCACCACAGTGGTGATGGGTTGGGGTGCTGGCCATAAGGGATACCCAAAAACCCACCTCCCCATGTCTCCAGTCCCTGCACCACAGTGGTGATAGATCAGGGTGATGGCCATAAGGGATACCCAAAAACCCGCCTCCCCATGTCTCCAGTCGCTGCACCGCCGTGGTGATAGATCAGGGGGATGGCCATAAGGGATGCCCCAAAAGCCACCTCCCTGTGCCTGTGATCCCTCACCATGGCAGTGATGTCTTGGGGTGACACCAAGCCACCACCAGCTGTGCCCAGGACAGGGGGTCTCAAGGCACTCAGCAGAGCTCCCCAACCACCCCAGTCATGGTCATCTGCAGAGGACCTCTGTCACCTACAGAGGTGACCACCAGCCCTACAGACCACTGAGGCCTCGGGGCCCCCCATCAGAGCAGCACAGGGAGGCTGCCAATGCTCCAGCCTGTGTTCTTCTACCTTAATTAGCATGCCATTACTACTAATTAAAATCCCTTGGTTCACCCCAAAGGACTCCTCTCCCTGCCTTCCACAGTGAGCACATCCTTAAAATAACTTCCAGCTGGGATCTCTCTCAGTCACTGCTGATTCAACTCTGGCACTCTGAGGGTTTAATCTCTTCTTGTAGGTCTGACTCCCTCTGTGTGCTGGATACTCAGATCCCATGACCAAGCCAGCCCGGAGCCCCCTCCCACCCAAAAAGGAAGCTGCAAATCCAGCAAGGAGGTTACTTCACACTGCCAAGGATACAGGGAGCAGGCTGCGAGGGGAGGGAAGGGAAGAGAAGGCTGAGTTGGCCTTGGGAATTGCTGCTGGGAAGGAAATGTGAAAACCAGCACAGCAAGAGCAGGGCTCGGGGGAAAGCACTGGCTCTGGAGCATCCCAGGAGGGTTTTGTGCTGTGCAGGGGGGGCTGCTCCTCTGCTCCCTCTCTGCCACTGCCTGGAGCGGGCACGGGCAGTGAGTGGGTTTGCCAAGGGCACACCAGCATCCCTTCCCCTCCCCATGCACCGGAGATCAGGGCTCCCAACTCTCTCCCACCTCTCCTGCCCGAGAGCTTTGCCTTCCTGATGGAGCAGCATTGCCAGTAAGCCATTCCCTTGACCTGTGCATACCAGACACGTTCAAGATAGTGGAGCTGATAGCGGGATCGTGTTGGAACATCACACACCGAATTCCTTTGCCTTTTTTCTTAATTCCATTGTGTCTGGAGCTCCTGGAGCCTCATCCACACCCTGAGAAAGCTGGTGGAAAGCCTCCAGTAAGTTGGCTTCAATGGGCTCTAGAGAAGGCTGGTGTTGAGGTTGCTTTCCTACTTCTGGCATGCCAAAATATCCATGCTCATCTGCACAGCTACTCAGTGTCCTCACCTGTGTGCGGCCCAAATCATCTCCAGGCCATGGCTGTTGGACAGCAACCTCCCTGGGACATGGGAAAGTTACAGAGACAGTTTGCACAGCGGGCTCTTGGTGCAGAGATGCTCCTTAAGGTTTTTCCCTCCTCTTTATATCTGCCTCTACCCCAAGAGCGGGTATCCAAGCCTCAGACCAGCAAATGAGAACCTGCCTCCCACCACACCAACTACTCCCATCCCTGTTGCTCAGCTAGGACCAGAGAAAGCATTTCAGCTCCCCAGTGTCCATGCTCCAGCTGCAAGATCTATCAAGGAAGTGGAACCACTGGGATGCAGACTGGCTTGCTGTGGATGAGTGCTGGACAGCCGTGCATGGGAGCAGGAGCAGCTCTCCTCGGCTGTGGACCTGTCCAGCCTTTCCCTCGCAGGCTGTGTGCTCCCCAAAACAGCAACCAGACCCTGCGTGTGGTTCGGACCCTCCGTGCCTGTGTCAGAGACCCCCCTGCCTGCTCAGCTCGGGGCTTTGTCCATCTCCCCCCGGCTCCAGGGGCTCCGTGTGAGCCGAGGCAGCTCCCCCACACCGTGGGCTCGGGCCCCCACGTCCCTTCGCAGCCCGGCCGCGGGAGGCCAAAGACCCCATTAACGCCTCTGGCACATGTGACAGCCTCCGGCGGGGAGGGAACCCCGCTCCGCCGCCAACCCGACTTGAGAAAAATCCTAATTATCCGTCAGTTACCAGCTGGCTGGTGTGGCGAGGGGCTGCGGCGAGAAAACCGCCGCGATGGGCTGCGGCTGCAGCGTGTCCGGGCAGCTCCGGGCAGCGGAGCCGCGGTGGCTCCGGCAGGCGGGCAGGATGCCGGCGTGCCCCGTCTTGCCGTGCCGCGGCTCCCGGTCCTCGTCCCGCCCCGCCGGAGCAGCCTGCCAGATGGGGGGCTTCCAACACACAGGGAAAACCTTATTTTCGGCATCTGGCCGTTGCTCTCTGCGATAAGAAGGCCATTAAAAATGAAAAGGGAGGTGGCAGCAGCCTGGAGGGCTTCCCACAGCACGGACCGGTGCGGCTGCTTCCATCCGGAGCCGGCGGTGACACTCAGAGCTCAGCCCAGGGGTTGGGACACCCAGTGTCACCCACCGCTGCCCAGAGTCCCTCTGCGAGGACAGAGCTGGGTAATGCCAGTCCAAGGCTTCAGCCTTCTCCACTCGCCTCTTTTCTAAAATTAGGAAATCAGCATTTTGAGGCAAGAGAGAGCAGCTGATGATGCTCTGGTCCCATTGCCCACAGTGCTACCCTCAGACCTCTTCCTCCTCCTCCTGCATTGAGTGAAGCATGTCTGCTAACGCACATCTTATCTCTGGAGAGATATGCAGACTCCTCATTTGAATCCTTCAGGAGTTGGGAGAATCCACCGCATTCCTTGGTAAATTGTTCCTATGGTTAATTATCCTCACTGCTAAAAAAAAATATTCCTCCTTGTTTCTAGTCTGAATTTGCCTGGCTTCAGCTTCCAAGTGCTGGATTTCATTATGTCTTTTGCTATTAGATTAAAGAGCTGGCTGCTATCAGGAACCATCTCCTGGGCACACCACGATCGAGCCCCCTTGCTCTTCTTGAGGCAACTTCCATGCAGAACATTTCTCTGGTATTGCTCTACAAGGCATCTGTTCCAAATTGTTCATCTTCTTCACGTCTCCCTCCCAAGCCATGTCTGCTTTGCCAGTAGAGGGTTTGAAGTGTGGACAGGAGCACTGTGTGTGTGGGCAGGGCTTGGGGACACTTCGCTCTCCTGCCCAGGTGACACTGGTTTGCCCAGCCCTGCAGAGCAAGCGCTTGTCTAACACTCCAGAGTGGCCAGCTGACCTGGTCCTTGAGCCTCCTCTCCTAAGTGAGGGAGAATGGGTAATGCCACATCTCCCAGAGGGATTCAAGTGAAAACCCTTCAAAACCAGGAGACCATTGTGTTACACACATCCATCAACCAAAGCTCAGGATTATATCAAAAAATTACGCCAAATCTTTTGACAAGATGACTCAGACAAACCATTTGCTTTGGCATTGCCTGCTCACCAGCTGTCCATTGCTCCCTGGCCATATCCTCCCTGATTCAACCCGAGGTTGCAAGAGACCTTCAGCTGAGACTCCTTCCAGCACAGCGGACCCCTCGCTGCTCCAAAATTCTTCCCAGCGCGTTGGCTCTGCCGAGCTTGTGGTCAATGCTTGGTGGAAGCTGATCAACCATCCCGGCACAGATTATTGGGTGCAGCGAAGCTCAGCGTACCCAAAAGCCATGAGGCTTCCCCAGGAGGAACAGGTTGGGTTGGTTCTTCCCAAGTGCTGCCCCAAACCACGCGTATCCTGCAGAGCACGAGGATGGTTGGTGCTGCAGTGCTCGGTGTGACCATCACTGCGCTGTCAGATGTCCCTTTCTGTCCCCAGACCTACTGACCAGACATTTACCTTCCCTTCCCAAGTGCCTGCATTTGCCAATGGCTATTCATTATCTTGCGTGTGTGTTCTCAGCTCCTGTGGAGGCTCACAGTGCCCCATACAGCGTTATTTCTGTGTTCATTGACAACACAGAACACACTTGTTTTGCTGATCTCCTTCCCCCGTTAAACCAGGATGAGCTCTCAGGTGTGGCAGTGGCACTGCAGAGCTCACGGTGAACGGGAGGAAGGCAGTGACCTCGTCTTCCAGCACTGATCATGCCTGCGACAGCCCCAGCCAGGAGGACACAGAGTGACACCAGCTGTCACTGCAGCAGGACCATTCCTCACGTGGCACCTCGGCAAGCTGGACAAGCTGCACCTGCCCTGGCAATCCTGCAGGAATCACTGCTTCAAACGAAACATCCCCTGTGCTCTCCAGGGTGCCAGATGCTGCCAACCCACTGCTGCTCTCCACGAGGCTCAGCTCCAGTGCAGGTGAGCACTGGCCCTGCTGCCAACCTGCTCTGGGGGATGCAGCCACCCCAGCATCGTGGCTCAGAGGGCCACACACCTCTGACTGCCTTCCCAAGTGTTAAAGCCACGTCAGGCATTCAAGTCCTCACTCTGGATCCTTCCCACCCTTCCCAGGACCCCTCCTTGTAGCCATGGCTCCCAGCCCTGGCTGGTGGGCGCATCCTCTGCAGATGCTCCCAGCTGCCCCTAGAATGAGCACGTTTTTTGGGCAGCTCCTGGGTCCAGCTGCTCTTCCAAGGCTGGGAGGGCATCGTGTGGCACCACCTGCCCTGATCTCCCACAAAGGCCTGGGAAAAGCAGCCATATCCTGACGAACCGATCTCCCAGTGGGACATGGCAGCTACAGCAGCACAGTCAGCACAGGGTGATGCGAGACAGTCTGAGCTCCCTTAAGTTAGAGCTGTGGAAAGATCCCAGGGGAATGGGATGGCTTTCAGGGGGAGACCCCTGCTGTGCTAGGTCTGCTCCATCCAAAGCCATCCCCTGGCACTCCTAGGTGCTGACAGTGGCAAGTGAGCATCGGACACGTTCTGGCCCCCATCCCTGCATGCCGGGACAGGACACCCTGCAGTGCCTTGTTTCAGTTTTCATTCGGACGCTTTAGTGGCACGGGAATGCCTCCCTTCCCTGTGCAGGTCCTGTGCAGCTTTACCTGTGACTGATAGGAGTTATCCCCCAGGAGGGAGAGGAGTCGGCTGGAGTCACATCCTGCCCGAGGAACTCCGGTTTATTCTGTTCCTAATGAAATGCATCCCTGACCAACATCCCGCAAGGAAAGACAGTGGAAAGAGTGGAGACTTAACCACCCCTGCGAGGGCAAGTCGTGTTTAACCACGGTGCTGTCTCAAGTCCCCGGTTTGTATGAAGCTGCAGCCACCGGCCGCGGGGAAGCTGCTGGACTGCACCAGCCGGGAATTCGGCTGCGTTCAAACGCCCGATCGCTGCCGGCTCGCTGCTGCTTTCCCACCGCACACACCCATTGGCTTCCGCAGGACACAGCCCCAGCGCTGCGGCGGCTGCCGGAGCCCGTCCCCTCCCGCATCCTCCCCAGGACAACCGGGAGCATCCCGCCGGCCGCTGCCCGGGGTGTCCCTTCGCGACAGCATTCAAAGATGCTTTCTGTCTCCCGCAGGAAGGACTGTCTTGGCAATTAAACACGTCATCTTCCGCAAACAAAGGTCATTATCACACCTGGAGCTTAAATACCCCTGGGCTGCTCTGCCCGTTCCATGACAATGTCAAACCACAGCCCCGGAGGAAACTGCTGCTCCTGCGGGGTGTCAGTCGTCCCATCCCAACCTTCCTTCTCTCCAGTGCTTCCCGGAGCAGAAAACCCGCCCGGCTCAAGCGTGGTGAGCTGCTCTCCCGGGTACTTCAGAGGCACCCGCTGCGGGAATGCCTCCGGCACTGGACACAAGTGCTGGTTCTCCCTAAAAACGCTGCGCTGAGCCAGCAGCTGGGAGGCGAATTTAAGATCTTTTGCCACAAAAAGCAAAGCAGCCCCCGTGCGCTCTGCCCGCCCCTGGGTCCCTGCTCGCAGAGCTCTCCTGTGCCGGGCAGCAGGAGGGCGGTCGGAGCAGCCGTGGACCAAAGCTGCATCCCGGCTCCCGAGCAGACAGCACGGAGCTGTGCAGCCATCCCTGTGTGCACCAAAACCTACTGTATCTAAAAACTTGCTCTGTTATTTGCTGTGACTTGTAGGGATTAGGTTACTCCTCTAGTGCGGGATGGAGAAGGACTGTAAATGACAAGCAGGCATTTACAGCAAAGCTGGGAACGGTGCAGGGAGATACGAGCAAACGTCCCTCTCGCCCACGGCCTCGTCTCTGACAGCACCCGCTGGCAAATATGCTGGGAAGCACCGTTAGAACAAGGCAGGTACTTCCCCAGGACATTTCTTTCTGGAGGACCTTTACCCATAATTTAGGGAATTGCGGCTAGAGAAGTGACATCCCAGACACTGTGCTTCACATCCCTTTGGGAGAAACCCCCTGGAAAGCAAGCACTGATGTTTCCAGCACACTCTGTGTCCCAGGACCACCACCTGTGCTGGTGGAGTCCCCATCAGTGGTGGCTCCATCCCTCAGCTGCCCCGTGCGAGCCTCCCCACTGCCGCCGCGTTGGGCGTTGGCGGTGAGGACGCGCTCGGCGCTGCCGAGCATCTCCCTAGCCAAGGCAGAAGACGTGCAACTTACTGTCCAGGTGGCTGACTTGGCGGTGCTGGACTGCTGGAAGGTCACCTCGAAGTGGTGGGGACCAGGGTAGTCGGTGTTGGAGGGGATGACGGGAGCCGGGGACATGGCGTCGAAGGTAGAGCTGGGCTGCGAGTAGGGCGAATGCGTTGGGACATTGGAGGTGTGCTCGGAGCTGTAGGGGCTGGTGGAGGCTGCTCTGCTGCCGATGCTCTGATCCATGCTGTTGTTCAGCAAATTGAACTGGGACTGGAGGAAGGGAAAAGGGGAGGAGGGAAAAAAGAAAACACCAGCCAGTTTAGAGACAGGGAAACCTCAGCCACCTTTCTCCAGGGCTGGGGTGTCCTGTTACAGCCTCCTTAAAGGGCCAGCGTGCGGGAGGGGAACCAAAAGAGCTGGTCTGGGTGGCTCGGGTTTTCCGACAGGTCACCACTTGTGTGAGGGATGAACTCCGTGTGCTTAAATCACCCTCCTCGAGCTGCTCCATCCTCGCTGGAGGCAGCGAGGTGCCACAGTCCCGGATTTCTAGCGCACCTGCCTTGGGAAAGCCAGGCTTCTGACAGTGGGGAGAGGGCAGGGATGTTGTGGGGTTTGCTCAGGTGTGGGAGATGTCTCACTGCAGGCAGAGAGTGACAGCTCTGTCCTGCACACCTCTGCTCCCCGGTGTCCCTTCCAGCAGCCAGAGTGTCACAGCTCGGTGAGGCCACCCTGCCAAGGCGAGCAGCAGTCCCTGGCGATGACACTGCTCCATCGCGACGGCGATATTGAGCAGCTGACCTGTTTTCCAACCTCTTTTCCGTGTGTTCACTGGTCACGGACACACACCCACACACCACTCCCGGGCGTGCTTCCCTGAGCCAGCCAGCCCCGAGCAGTGGTTTGTAGCTGGTTTCTCAGCGGGATGTTTGCTCCCAGTGCCTGATGCAGCTCCAATTTGGGGAAAACCTCAAACCTACAAAACACGCTGCTGCGATGCAGAGCACCGCAGGAAAGTCACAGGGCAAACAGACCCATTTAGGCAGGTCTTGGCTCCTATTCCAGAGCCATTGGACCAAACCATGACTTTTTACAATTTTTTCCTTATTCCTCTTCTGACCAATTACTGTCAGATTCTTCCAATAGGAGCTGGCAGCTCCTTTACCCGCAGGCACAGCCCAAGGACAGCGACATTCCCAAGAGCCGTGTGGCTAAAGCGACTTTACTATTTCATTGGAAAGTCAGACTCAAATACAACTGTTTCTCAGAGCAAGTGCGATATTTTTTTCCGTTTTTTTCAGGAATCTGCAATTCCCGAGTTGCTCAGGGGCTGCTCTCACCCTGCAGCCCCAGAGGCAGTGGCAGTGCTGGTGACCACGCGCAGCGCCCAATGCATCACGTTCTGTCATCCTGGCTTGCTGCATTGGAGCAGGGACACAGCCCCCCTCGGCTCCCTCATGCCTGGCAGGGACTGTCCCTGTCCCCAGCACCCACTGGGGCAGCTCTGGGAAGCCAAGAGCTGTGGAAGCAGCCGTGGGCACGGCCAGCAGGCTCAGCCTTCTCCAAAGGGCTGCAAGGCTCACGGCTCAGGAATCAGGAGACGTGTTTTAACTTGGGATCCCAACCTCACCCAACCCTCTACGATGTGGAATGGTTTAAAGGCAATCATCCTTCTCCAGGGAAGTTCTCCTGTTGCCTGCATCTCTCACAAGGTCGTTGGAGCCTGTGACTAACTGGAGGAATGCTGAACAAGATCTGGCTTGCTTTTACACATCCAGCCATTTTCTCCCCTAAAATATGTGCCTAAATCCCTCTATTCCTCCTCGCCGCTCTATAAATAGCCCAGCCAAAGACAAGCCAAGCTTTCCTTAATCCAGGCTTCACTTGGAGAAAAACTTATGAGAAACTCTGGCAAAACAAGCACGTTAGGAAAGCTCTTGCCATCCAACTGGGAAATGCAGCTGCCGTGGGGACCGCGTGCAGAGCCGGTGAGGTGGCACAGGCAAAGCTGAGGGATCAACCAGGAGAACAGCAGCAAGGGAAAAGGGATTGCTGCAGGATGCGGCTGCTCACAGCCCAGCTGATCCAGGAGTATCAGGACTGAGCTGTTTTGCTCTCATGCTGAGAGACAGGGCTGTTCATGGCTGAAGCCTGTGGCTCCAAGTGGGCAAGTGAATGGGGACCCACCACAGAAAGGAGCATCCCGAGCTCTGCATGGGAGAAAACCTTCCCTCAGGAGGAACGGTGAGATATGAGACTCAGGATATCACGTCTGCCAGCCAGGCTGGCTGCCTTGAGCTGGGCTGCCTCAGCACAAAGCAAGTGGCAGCATCCTGAGTGCCCAGACTTTGGGAATCTGCTGGCAGAGAGACCCAGAGTCAGGTGCGTCGAGAAAATGATGGACTTGCTGTTCAAAATTGATGAAATTATGGAAACATTCCCCTAAAAGACAAATCGAAGGCAGGAGTGTTGTGTGTGTATATGTAAATATGTACATATGCACACAGGGATAATTATTCACACAACTGCAGCAACGACCTCCCACGGAACAGCCCCAACAATGGGACACATGGGCTTGGTACCAACACACTTGAGGTAAAAAAACCAGGAATGAAGCGATTTCCTTCTATTTCCCACTGCCTCTGTGCCTGTGCCGGACTGTTCCGAATGCCAGGGACAGACACAAACCCCTTTTCCCTCAGGGAACAACCTCAGCGTTTGACAGGGCTGGAAACATATTACCTGCAGCACAGGTACAGCTTCACCTGCCCTGCCCTCCCAGGGATTTCCACCAGGGAAAGGAAACCTGCCTGGGCTTGGTTGAGGAGATCCCCAGTGGATGACAAAGTGGTGCTGGTGGTGTCCAGCACCTCCAGGTGTTCCTCGGATGGATGCTCTGGCTGACAACCCTCCCACCTGTGCACACACAGGTGAGGGACCCTGCACCCCTGGCACCTGAGCTTTAAATCGCACCTCGGGCTCTGCAAGCATCAGATGGGGCAGAGCGAGAGGAACAGTGACTGATCACTGAGGCTGCAGCATCCTGCACCAACACGGCTCGTGGCTCATGAGCGGGGCTGGACCAGCCCCAGCTCCTCTGTCAGCCATGGGATGGGGACAAGCATGCACTGGGACAACCCTTGGACCATCCCGGGCAGCAGCACCCCGGCTGGGCAGGCAGAGCCACAGCAGGTGCCCCAGTGGTGGAGGATAATTCTAAGAAGAGAAATCCCATCCATAGCAAGCAGCACCTACCGTGGTGTAATGCTGCATCGGGTCGCTGATGTAGAGCATTTTAGTCGTCTCGGGGTTCACGGAGCGCGGGGAAGCCTCCTGCCACGGGAGTCATGGGGTCGGGGCGGCGGCCGGGGTGGGGTGGCGGGTGGGAGGAAGGAGCGCGGGAGCGGGGCCGGGCAGGCAGCGCCAGGGATGCTGCGCTGGCCACCCGTGTGCTGCCGTCTGTTGGCTTTTTTGCTTTTTTCATCTCCCTTAGTTCTGTCAACTCGCTGCATCCAACAACAAAACGGGGCCCACCCCTTCTGTCCCTCATGACTATTCATTAAAGCACAGGGCAGGCCCCAGCTTGCCCACTGATGGACCGGGCGATACCAACCATTCCCACTGCAGGGAGAGCAGGGGTCCGGCTCCACCAGCAAACCTGCCCGGACCCCGCTCCCAAAACCTTCCTCCAGCCGCACGGGGCTGGAGACCTGCTGGGCTGGCACCTGTCACCAGCACGCTGAGGTGCCCACCCTTGCACTGACAAGGCAATGCAGTGACTCTGCAAGAGCTCCGTGCCTGGGAGATACGGAGTTATCTCTGTCTGGGTGGATAGATACGCATGAGGATGGATGTGGATGGATGGATTGATGGATGGATGGATGGATGTGTNAAACCTGCCCGGACCCCGCTCCCAAAACCTTCCTCCAGCCGCACGGGGCTGGAGACCTGCTGGGCTGGCACCTGTCACCAGCACGCTGAGGTGCCCACCCTTGCACTGACAAGGCAATGCAGTGACTCTGCAAGAGCTCCGTGCCTGGGAGATACGGAGTTATCTCTGTCTGGGTGGATAGATACGCATGAGGATGGATGTGGATGGATGGATTGATGGATGGATGGATGGATGTGTGGATGGATGGATGGATGTGTGGATGGATGGATGGATGGATGGATGGATGGATGTGTGGATGGATGGACGGATGCATGGATAGATGCATGGATGGATGGATGGATAGACGAGCGGATGGATGTGTGGATGGATGTGGGGATGGATGGATGGATGGATGGATGGACGGATGCATGGATGGATGCATGGATGGATGGATGCATGGATATCTGGAGGGATAGACAGGAATAGATAGTGATAGAGGCCTGACACAGCATTGGGGTGACCTGCTCACAGCCACTGACCATCAGCACCACTCTGGCACCACCGTGCACCAAGAACAGCGGGAATCAGCATGGACCCTCCGCAGCCTCTCCCCTCTCTTGCCCTTCCCTCAGGCCGCTGGCATCCTGTTACCACAGCACTTCTTGTCATGCACCCCAGGCTGCTCCGGCACCGCCGGGCTCGGCTTTGGTTACAGCGGGAGCGAGGGGAAAGGCGAGGGCTCGCTCAGCGAGGGGCACAGCCCCAATTAGCAGCACTCTGCCCGGCTCCTGCCTGCTGTGAAAGGCCGGGGAAGGGAGGGAAAGCAAGCGGAAAGAGAGGGAAAAGGGGTTGGGGGAGGGGAGGCAAGCTGTCGGCGAGAGAAACGGCGGCTTTCTGGAGGGAAACGGCGACTTTCCGGAGGGAAAGAGCGGCTCTCCGCAGGCAGATGCAGCCAACAGCCAGGGCAGCCTCAGGGATGCTCCCGGGCGCCACAGAACACGCACGAGCGGCCGGGATGTCTCGCACGCCTGCAATGCTTTTCCAAGACTTTGTCTCGGGCAGAAGCAAAGGCTTCTCGCAGGAAGGGCAGCGGCAGGTTCCTGGGGCTGTGGTGGGAGCAGAGCCGCGAGCACGGCGTGCCTCTCCAGCAGCTCTGCCTCCGCAGCAACTCACAAACGGCTTTCATCCGCACCGTTTGTCCCGGAGCGAATGGCACTCTGCTCCTGTCCTGGTACTCCCCTAGAGCTCCGAGCCCCGCTGCTGCCTGCGCTGATGTTATCTAACAATAAATAGCCACGGTTTTACTGACCCCTGAGCCATCGATTACAGGTGACCAGACCCTGCACCAGTGCCAGCAGTGCTGCACCAGCAAGGCTGGGCTCGGTTTATGAACCAGCAAACACCCCAGTGCCTCCCCAGAGCCCCCAGCCCAGCCCTGCAGGGAAATCAAGCCTGTGCCTGGTGCAGGTCCCTGTCCCTGCCATCTGAGCACACTCACCATCACCGAGTCGGTCATGCCTCTCATCTGGAACACGTCCATCGTGACCTCTGTGCGGTTGGAGACCTCATTGCTGCCCGTGGGGTTGGCTGGAGGGAGGTCGAAGTAGGTGCTGTCTGGCTCCCTGAGGAGAAGGTGAGGGCACAGTCATCTCCCCAGCTCTCCAACGCAGCCTGTGCCACCACCACCGCCACCCCCAGCAACTCGCAGCCCCCTCAGATGTTATCCCTTTCCCAACTTTTTCCTCCATCCTCTGCTTTTATTTCAGAGGCAGAAAGGCTTTACCTGGCAGGTAAAGCAAGCAGAGATTTAGGAAGTTTTGCATCCACCCAGCTACTCCAGCATATCTGTCACCCTGGGATGTCTCTATGTGAGAGGACCAAGGAAGGAACAGGATGAAATGAAGCACAATCTTTCTCCCTTGCTTGATTAAAGCATGAGGTTCAGAGGCCAGAAGACTTGCAAACACCTTGATGGGGCCAGAAGATGTTTAATTTTGGAATTAAGGGTTCCAGTTTGAGGGGAGCTCTGTTTCTGGCCCTGACACTGTCCCCATGCTGCCCTGGAGCACTGCAGCCGGGAAGGAGATACCCGTGAGACAGACTGTGCCATGTCGTTTGGCAAATAGAATGCCCTGAGCAGAGTCTGGAACCAGGGAGCAAAATTCTCAAGGTGGCAAAGGCATCTGTGGAAAGCAGAGGCTGCAAAAGGAAATTTGAGAGAGAAAGAGCCACTGCTGCCTCCAAACACTCCCCATGGGGAATGATCACACCCCACTTACAGCGTGCTCCAGAGGTGCTCGAACGTGGTGCCTTCATCGGCTGGGGATGACTGGGACATCTTCACAGCGGGGGAGTCCGGCAGGGGATAAATCACTCTGGGGGCAAAGGGAAACAGCACGGTTAGCACTGCCAGCGTGCTGTGCCATGTTGTGCCATGCCGTGCCATGCTCTGCTATGCTGTGCTGTGCCATGCTGTGCTGTGCTGTGCCATGCCGTGCCATGCCGTGCTGTGCTGTGCGGTGCTGTGCCATGCTGTGCCGCGCCGTGCCCGGGTGTTGCGTGGTGTGCGNCCATGCCGTGCTGTGCTGTGCTGTGCCATGCTGTGTTGTGCTGTGCCATCTCACTCCAGCAAAGCAGCTGGCCAAGGGCAGGAATTCCTCAATCCCAACTCAGTCCCAGCAGCACAGCAGGGAACAGAGCCCCCTCAGGGCCCCCCGTGGGGGACACACAGGACCAGAGACCCCCAGGGTTTGTCATGGGGTATCCACAGGACCAGAGACCCCCAGAACTATCATGGGAGACACACAGGATCAGAGACCCCAGGGCCCATCGTGGCAGACACCCAGGACCAGAGACCCCCAGGGCTTGTCGTGGGGGATCCACAGGACCAGAGACCCCCAGAACTATCATGGGAGACACACAGGATCAGAGACCCCAGGGCCCATCGTGGCAGACACCCAGGACCAGAGACCCCCAGGGCTTGTCGTGGGGGATCCACAGGACCAGAGACCCCCAGAACTATCATGGGAGACACACAGGATCAGAGACCCCAGGGCGCATCGTGGCAGACACACAGGACCAGAGACCACCAGGGTTTGTCGTGGAGGATACACAGGACCAGAGACCCCCAGAAGCATCATGAGGGACACACAGGATCAGAGACCCCCAAGGCCCATCGGGGCAGACACACAGGACCAGAGACCACCAGGGGTTGTCGTGGAGGATACACAGGACCAGAGACCCCCAGACGCATCGTGAGGGACACACAGGACCACACACCCCAGCGTCCCTTGTGGGGGACACACAGGACCAGAGCCCCCCAGAGCCCATGGGGGACCACAGGACTTGAGACCCCCATGGCCTGTGGTGGGGGACAATGCCCACAACGCCAGCAGTGCAGACCAGGGCAGCAGGCAGGGGTGACCCAAGCTCAGCAGAAGGAACCCGTTTTTCAGCCAAAGCCTCCTGGATGCTGCTGCACAGTGATAACCAGAGCCATGTTCAGTCCAGTCTGTTCCCCTCACCCCTGAACAAGGATTCTTGGCCTCTCTCAGGCATGGGAGGAAAGCAGCGTAGCCGAGATCTCCCTGTGTGCCCAGAGCCTCTCAGACCCAGAGCCGGAGGTTTCACGGAGCCATCTTGAGCCTCGTGCTGCCGTCCCCTGTTATGGGCAGCCACCTTCCTGCTCCCTTACCCTCTCCCTGGAAGCAGCAGGACCCCTTCCCAGCCCTGCCTGACACAGGTACACCCCAGGCACATCTGGCTGCCCCTTTTACCCACGCTGGTGTTAGCATCCCATCTCAGCTGCGACATCTCATAGTGAAAACCCAAAACTTCCTGCTTTTTGGGCGCGAGCTGCCGAGTTGAGGGCAGCTGCTCTCTGAGTGAGGGATGCTCGGGGTCGCTCGGGCCCCTCTGACTCAGCTGGAGACCGGGTGGCTGCAGGGGAGGGAGTTAAAATGAAAGCAGGGAAGATTTCCCCGTCAGCAGATCTCATGAGCTGCTTTCTACAAAACACAGCATCGGCAGCCACCCTGCCTGGAGGAATTCCCACGGCACGGGAGGGCACAGGAGGGTCCCCACGGGTCCCATGTCAGGGACAGCTAACAGGCAGAGTCTGCTGTCCTCCTGTCCCTCCTCATCCCACGTGTGACACACAGAGCAATGAAAGGACCTACAGGCAGCTCGGAGAGGAAGAAAAGCCTAGAACAGATGCAGGTGACCGCTGGCAGCCTTACCCTTCTTCCATGCTGCTTTCCATGGCCCAGAGCAGCTTCAGGAAGTAGCCAGGCCTTTTCCTCCAGAGGAGAAAGCACCTCCGCACCGCCCCGGCTGTGTGGTCATCACGGGTGACACCAGCTCTAACCACGTGGCTGCTCTCGTTTTCAAAAGGAAAGAAATCTGACTATTTTAAGGGCGTTTTGGAAGTTCCCTTTCACTCTTTCAAAGCACAACCTGTGTGTGCAATGCCAGGCCAGTGTCTTCTCATGTCTGAGCTCTGAACTAGGGGGTACAAAGGGAAGCTGGGATGGTTGGTGCTGTTGAGGCACATCCCTGCTGCTCTGATCCCTGCTCATCCTGGGAAAGCACCTCTGCAGCAAGAGTGACAGCCTGGCACCAGGCACCTGGGTTGGTAAAGAATTTACCAACCAATTTACTTACAAATAGAGTTCCCCAAAGTCTGGCCGGTGCTGGTGTAATCCCCTCTGAAAGGAGGAGCCATTTAGAGCCCCATTATGCAGGGAATGCTGGAGGCATTCACATTTGGGAGTCTGGGAAAGCACTGTGATGGTGAGGCCCTGCAGAAGGAAAAGACACCCTGTGGGAAGCAGTGGGAGCTTCGTGCACATCCGAATTAAAGGTGAACTGGGAAGAGCCTTAGAGCCCAGCTCTGCATTGCTCTGGAAGCATTCCTGATGGCTTGGATGCAATTCCCGTGCCCAAGGCTGAGTAAATGGCACCTGGGGCTGAGCACATCGGCAGTGGCAGAGCTCAGGACCAGCCACAGCCCAAGCTCAGCTCCGTGCCCCTTCCAGCCCCGCAGTTTCCAGCCTGTTCTGCCTCTGCCCTGACTGTGTCAGCTCCCTGCTGTCGCCAGCCCCCCACACCAAAGGGAAGACCTGGGGTATCATCCTGACGTCTTCCAGGCAGAGTTCTCCAGCCAGACTCTGCCAGGAGGATTATCACTTCCAGAGACCCCAAACTACTTATTAAAGTGGAGATGTCCTGGCCCAGGGTGCAGCAAGGAATTCTCCATTCTTTCCACCTCGACGAGGCAGGGAGGCAGTGGGGGATGCTTGGCATGGCTGGCACAGCTCAGGAGGGACCTGCACTGGATTTATTGCAGGTTTCTAGAGGAAAAAAGTCCGAAATGTGCAAACCAGGGGGTTGGTGCTGGGATCCAGGGTTGCCGGTGGGATTTGCCGGCATTCATTCGGAGAGCTGCCCTCCCGCAGTTCCCCGAGCCAGCTCCAGCGTTCGCTGGATTGCTGCTTCCCTCTGTTGCTAGCCAGGGCATTGCAGGGAGACTGCACACGGGAAAAGAGCGCGGCAGCGGGGAGAGGAAGCCTGCGAACGGGCGATCCTCCACCTCTGCTCCCCGTGGGAGCCGGCTCAGCCCACGGCGGCGCGGCCACCCCGGGATGCGGCGGGGTCACACCGGCTCCGGTTCCTTCTGCCCGTGAAACTTCCCCGTGAACTGCCGCTGAAATAATTTCCAAAGATTAGCATGGACAAGCTCCACGTACTGAGTTTTCCACGCTGGTGTGGAAAACCCAGCCCCAGAGACAGAGGGAGAAGGAAAAGCACGGACCAAGGTCCCTTCAGCCACCCCAATACGGGAGAACAACTCCCTGGAGAAGCAGAGCGGATGAACCTCCATCTATCCAACCATGCTTCACTCACGTGTTGTGACCACAGAGCCTGAATAAATTATTAGAATGATTATAGACTCAACTTTTTTCATCACAATGAGGACGGTGAAGGGCACCGTGGGCTCTCAGCCTTGCAGGGAGCATTGCCTGCCCACTGAGTTTCTGCACTCTCTGGAAGGAGCATCTCTGATCTCACCATCAACTTCAGGGCTCAGGTTTAGCACCTGGAAATGCCCAGTATGTGTTATCACTTGGAAATAACAAATTCACCATTATCCAGCCTCTCCAACAGCCCAGAATGAAACATGACAGCGTTTTGCAGCCACCTTAAAGGGAGTTAAATGCACAAACCCGATGTAACAGGGCTATGGCTAATCCCTAAGGACTCTCTGGGAGAGCAGGACTTTTGAGAGCCGTTTCCACCTCTCACACAGAGCTGCTCCATGACTTGGGACCTTCTCTCCTCTGCACAACGAGACTCATCAGGCTCATCCAGCCCACAGCAAACAACTTAATGTTTGCAAAAATGCTGCCAGTCCCAAGGTGCCGACCCTGCCCTGCGCTATCATTCATTTGTCCCGGACTGTTAAATTCCCACCTGCAAAATGAGGCTTGTAAAAGCAATGGAGAGCGAGTGAGCGAGCTTTCCTGCAGCACACTTTGAATCTCAGGACCCTTCCCTGGGGTCCAGCAGCTTATCAACAATCTTTTTTCTGAGGAGGAGGCAGGTTGGACAGAAATGCTCACTGACAGCGGCTCGTGATGGGGCAGGAGGCTGAGGCCGCTGCTCCCCCGCCCTCCGTGCAGCCCAGCCTCAGCCCTGCACAGGGCACAGCCGCCGGCCCCGCATCCCACCGGGATCCAGCCCCTCCTTGGCTTCACCCCTTCAAGGCTCCTCCACAAGTGCTGTAACTCCAGAGCTAAGGCACTTGGGAGCAAACTTTCCAAGACACTTTAATATTGTGTCACAAGTCCACGAAGCAAAGGGGCCGCAAATCATCTTCCGAGGGTCGTGGCGAGAAACTCACACATACCCATAGCAAGGGGTTTCCTTTTGTAGTTTTTTGCCCTCCTACCTGCGTTTTGAGTTCCCCCGGAGCTCTCCCGCAGACAGGAGTGGCCTGGGATTGAGGATCTACGTTATTCACTGCACTACACTGGAGTAGCGTCCCGGTCGCCAAGGCAATGACATTGGAGCTGCTGAAAGCTGTGTGAAAAGTGAGGCAAAAGCTCCTGCGCTCCTTCCTGGAAGAGGAGGCAGTTGCAAGGGGGTGGAGAGTGCTCAGCCAAGCGTGCCAGGGAATTAAAGCTGGGGCAAGCTGGCTGTGGGGGCTGCGAGTGGCGGCCACCCGGCAGCACCGCGCCCGAGGCCGCTGCTGGGCTTTAATCACAGCCAGAGGACCACGGAATGGTTTGGGTCAGAGAGGGAGTTTAAAGATCATCTGCTCTCACTCCCTGCCACGGGCAGGGGCATCTTTCACTGTCCCAGGTTGCTCCAAGCCCCGTCCCACCTGGCCTTGGACACTTCCAGGGATGGGACACCCAGCAAAGGACACTCAAGGACACTGGGTGTAGCTCAAGGAGGCTCTTCCCCTCATCAGACGGATGGACTGAGCAGGTTTTGTGTTTGAGTTCAGCCAAGTGACCAGGCCGCCTCTCCTGGGGCCACCGGGACCACCTGTCTGGGGGATGGGGAAGGGCTCCGGGATTCCCTGCGCTGCTTCGCCAGGGAACGGCGCCTTGCCAAGGCACGCGGAGAGGGGCAGTGGGTGGAGGCTGGACATTTCTGATTACAACCCATCACCCACAAGGCTAATTATTTGCATCCTGTGGGCTCACCCTGCCGCACTGACACCCTCGTCACACAGCTCCCGTGTTGCTGGTCACTTGCCCTCGGTCACCCGGGGCAGACAGCGAGCACTGCTCCTCCTTGGGCAACCTCTGCTTGTGTTCAGGTCCCCTGTCCCCACCTGGGGACCGACAGACACCCCCTGCCCGCAGGCACCCCCACATCACGCGTGGGGCAGATGGTGACGGCAGAGCAGCTGTCACGTCTGTCCCTCTGTTGTGGGGACAGAAAACCGATGCATTCACCCCCCCCAAAACACATCAGTGGGGCTGGCACCAGCTCTTGGAACCCAAATAATCCGTAATGAAATCAAGACTGGAATCCTCGAAACCACTGATCGTGAGGTTTATTTTTAAGTGATGGTGATTGTGGTCCCCAAATATGGTCCCCAAATAGGCAGGGGCTGTCCCACCCGGGCCGTGCTGTCGCTGGGACGGGAGCCAGGCTGCTGCCACCCAAAAATTCGGGGGGTACATACCCTGGGGACACAGGGAGGCAGTTGTGCATCCCCCTGGCTGTTCAGTGGGGAAGGGATGCAAAGGAGCCTCAGCCCGCAGGACCAAAGGGTTTTGGGGACACTGTGTTTTGGCAACATAGACATCCCTGTACTGTCCTTGTCCACCCTTGGTTCCTGTGCTCCCTGGCAGCCGGCTGCACCAGGAGGGGGCTGTTTCTCAAAGGAATATGCCCCCTCGGAGGGTTGTCTGGGATCTGCCTCTTCCCTGGTGTGCTTGTATTTATTTATTTATTGATCGATCGATTGATCACTTGATCGATTCCAGTCACATCCTTTTTGCTGGAGTATTTCTTTTGCAATTGTTAGTTCCTCTGTCCTGTCCAGGAAATCTAGCGGGACATCCCGCCTGTGCTCTCGTTGCTGTCGGTAATTAGCCGGCAGTAGTGATTAGCCCGAAGGGCTGATTAATTAGCCAGGACTGTTCCGGGCACGGGACGCTGCCCGCGGAAAGGCACCAGATAACGGAGGGTTCCCTGAGGACAGAGAGAGGAGGGGGAACACGCCCCTCAGCTCATTAACCGTGTCATTACCCGGCTCATTAGCCGCTCATTTGCATATTAATACCGCTCACGCGCGCATTCCCGCGCGCTTCCCGCCGCCGGGCGCCCCCTGCCGGGCCGGCGCGGGGACCACAACTCCCGGCGTGCC
>VWPU01014398.1:0-16291 GCA_013398955.1 Callaeas wilsoni | reverse complement strand
GCATGTCCGGCACGGCAGCGCTCCCGTCTGGTGGTTTCCTCCTGGATTTGTGTCCAAACCGGCACAACTTCAGTGGGCAGTGGGACAGGGGAGCACCAGGCACTCCAGGACATCCTGAGCAGGGATGGTTTCAGCCCTGGACCCGTTGGCGGCTAACCTGGTGAGAGCACTTGGGTGTGGCAAGTGGGTAAAAGCCACCCGGGACCAGCAGAGCAAGGAGTAGTCTGGGCACTGTGGCTGCCTACAGGTGTCAGCTTGGTCATACAGATCTTGAAAGGCTTCTGAGGTTGGAGCAGGGCTGGGGCAATTGCCTAAAGGTGTGGTTGGACTGTGGGCTAAAATGCAGCAGATCCCTCCTCTGGACCTTCCCCCTCTGGCCAGCAGGCATGGGGACACAGAGGCTGTGTTGTGATCATGGCACCCACCGAGCCCACCGGTCACTGCACGGGGACATGGTGATGTGGCAGCAATAATGGTGATGTGGCAACAACAGAGACAGCAACAGGGCCATGCTGAGATGGGACAGGGACACAGCAGGGTGGAGGAGTTGGAGCAGGGACACTTGTCAGTAGATTAAAGAGTTGGTACAGGGACACTGGCAGGAGATGGAGCTGGGACAGAGACATGGCAGCATTTGTAGGAGTTGCGACAAGGACATGGCAGTGGATGGAGTAGTTGGAACAGGGACATGTGGCAGCCAGGGTTGGGGGGGCTCACCCCTGTGGGAAGCCTCGCCCAGGGACATTGTCCATGCCTGTGCCCCTTGAGGGGCTAAGCCCCCACTATGGGTTGTGACACCCCCCCACCAGGCTGCCACCCCCTCACTCCCTGCTGTGACCCCCTCTCTGTGCTGTACCCTCGCTCCAGGCTGCATCCCTGCTCTGGTGCGATGGCCATGGCCAGGTCCATGCCCAGCTTCGGCCCAGCTCTGCCCTGGAGCACCATGCAGCACTTCCAGAAGGGTCCAGGACTGCCCCAGCTGGCTCTCCTGCTCTCCCCCAAGCCAAACCCCGCCAAGGGGCCATAAACTGCTCCAGTTCCTGGCTCTGAGGTGGCAGATCCATCCCCAAAAGTGACACACAGCCCTGCAGTGCCTGGCTCTCTCACACCATGGAGTCACATAGGATTTGGAGACGGAGTAGGAGGCATTAAGAGGGGAAGAGGGGTAAGAGGACCACAGCATGTTGTTCTCCCTCTCCCCCAGCCTGGAGCAGCTTGGGTTCCCAGCAGTGTTCCTGCACTGTCCCCTGCCATGGCTAGCCTCACCTTTCCCATTTCTCTTTGCTTTCCAGCTGCTCTAATAGAGCAGCTGGAATTAATCAGAGCCACTCCTGTGGGATCCTGCAGCTTTAGGCCCTCTGAAGCCGCTGGTCCCCATCCCCACGGATTTGACATGTACGCATTATGCTCTGAATCCCTTTGCTTTGCCCCTGAGGAAGGTTCAGCCACAGGGTCAGAGGTGACACCATGGTGACAAGGTGGCACTGGTGGGGCTGTGGGTGGGGAAGAGCCTGCCTGGCCCCTTGGGACCCCCCAAAGACACAGCTCCCCCCAGCAGCTCTGTCCCAGTGGATCTGAGGACAGGGCAAGGGACAACCTCTGTCCCCAGAGTGGGGCAGGTGGGACAAGGAGCCTTAGGGCTTCTCCAGCCCTGGGGCAGCTCCTGTCTCACAGCCCTGAGGCAAGGGAAGGATGGAAAACACTGTCTGCTCCACAAATGTCTCTGTTAAAAGTCATAAGGAAGTGGAAACCCAAAATCACAGGGAATTGCATCTCGGCTCCTGCTGGGGATCAGCCTAGCTGGGCACTGCGCTGGCTTGGCTCTGGGCCCTCTGCTGCACCTGGTTGCAGGACTTTCACAGGCTCTGCAGAGGAAAGAACCCAGAAGACTCTGGGAGCAAGTTAGGGTTAGGGTTTGATGAGGCTGCAGAGGGACCTGCCAGGTGGCCTAGGGTGGAATGCCAGAAAGGACCTGGGGACATCCGGGGCTCCAGGGAAGCATCACTGTCAGCAGCTGCTGCAGAGGTCTCTGCTGCAACAGCTGCACTGGAGAATGGAGGTGGGGGAGGGGGGTCTCTCTGGACTTGCAGTGTCTCCAGTATACACGGTGGTGAACGTGGGGGTCTCTGGAGGACAGGATGGTGAATGTTCTTCACTCCTCTGGGAAATGGAGGAGGGGGTTCCCTGCTGCCCTGGGTGGAAAATGCAGGAGGTCGGGGGAACTGCTCTCTTGAAGGATGAAGATGGGATCATCCCTTGTCTTGGCAGATGAAGGTGGGGGTCTCTGCTACCCTGGAGGATGGAGGTGGGAGCCTCCACTGAACTGAGGGTGAAGGGATGATGCAGGTGAGGGCATCTACTGTCCTGGTGGATAAAGACAAGAGGTCTCCTCTGCCCTGGGTGCTCGATGATGGGTCTTCTGCTCTCCTGGTAGATGAGGGTGGGGGTCTCTGCTGCTCTGAGGGATGAAGGCAGGGGTCTAGGCTGTCATGGGGATGAAGATGAGGGTCTGTCTCCCTTGTCCTGGCAAAAGGTGGCTGAAGACTATGCTGTCCTGGGGATGAAGAAGGGGGTCTTTGATGTCCTGAGAGATGAAGACAGGGGTCTCCACAGCCGAGCTTAACTGGGGTGTGTGGGCAATTTACTGGGGCAAGAGGGTGATTAACCAGGGCGGGTAGGTGCAGGCTAGTGCCACAAGGTGGCAGCTGCCAGGTTTTCAGGCTGTTTTGCCACGCTCGAGCCACTGCTTGATGGGCCTGTGACCCGTCCTAGACCTCAGTGAGTGCTGCTGGCCTGGCCTCCGCAAGTCCCTGGGCAGAGGGTGAGGGCAGAGCCAGGCCCCTGCCTCGCTTTGCCGCTCGCCTGCCACACCGCCATGTTGATTCTCTTCATGGCCGGGCGCTCGCTCCCTCACAGCCCAGCCTGGCTGGGGCCTGCTATCCTGCCGGGGACCCGCTGGGCCCTGCTGCCACTCCCAGCTCCTTGAGCCTCCGTTGCTCATCATTGCTGTGTTTAATCTCTGTTTGGATTTGCCTTTGCTGTTCCTGTTTCTGCTCCCAGTCCTGAAAATGGAAGACAGGGTCTCCCCCAGTGAAGCAGAGACTGCCGCCTTCATCTGCCAGGTTGCGGGAGGCCTCACCCTCATCCCTCAGAAAAGCTGTGACCTTTGCCTTGATCCACCAAGACGCCTTCATCTTACAGGATGGCAAAGACTCTTGTCTCAATTGTCCAAGACCGTAGAGACCCCTACCTCCATCTGCCAGCACAAGGGAGACCTTCACTTCTATTCCTCAGGGCAGCAGAGACCCTTGTCTCCATCCCCCAGGAGAGCATAGATCTCGGCCTTGTTTGTCCAAGACTGCGCAGACCTGTACTTCCAGGTGAAAGGAATGAGCAGGATGTGTCTTTACAAACAAACTGTAGGCCTGCTGGTAGATAAAGCCAGATACTGATAGGTGAAAGAAGCAATGGATGGAACCATAAATTCCAGAGGAATTCCACTAATTGACACAGACTGTTGCTCACCCAAGGCCATGCTAAATTTCTGGACTTAGAGAAAATGAACAGATATGCAAAGAAAAAAGGGGTCTGTATAAGGCGATTCAGGAAGTCTCTAATTCTCAAGTACTTCAGCCAATGGGGAAAGAGGGAGGGAAATGCAGCCGGGAAATTAGGATAAAAAGGAGGCTGCATCCTCCAGCAACTGGAGAGAAATGCCCTATGGCCTCTCCTTTCATTCGAATAAAGTTACAGGACTCCTCTGTCTCCTTTTTGGACATAAACTTCTGACATCGTGGATTAATTTTCCTGACACAGGACAGAAGGGAACCCCGCCTGCATCATCCCATGCAACACCTTCAGCCTCAGTTGAGTAGAGATGCCTGCCTCCATCCTCCAGGGCAGCAGAGACCCAGGCCTCAATCATCCCAAGACTGCAGAGAACCCCACCTTCAGCTGCCAGAACCAGGGAGGCCCCTGCCTTCTTCCCCCAAGACAGCAGATCACCTTGCATTTTCCACCCAGGGCAGCAGAGCTCTGATCCTGCCAACTGCTGTCTCCATACCCGAAATGTGGCTGACTCAGCACTTCCGACACCTTTCCTCCGTGGGAAGCAGTTTGTGCAGAACTGCAGCTCGTGGGAATAATTCACGTGGGGAAAATTTATTGAGGACTGTCTCCTGTGGGAAGGACCCCACACTAGAGCAGGGAAAGAGTGTGTGTAGTCCTGCCCTCTGAGGAGGAAGAAGTGGCAGAGACAACGGGTGAGTGTGACAAACTGCCTGCAACCGCCATTTCCCTCTCCCTCCCCCTGTGCCACTGCTAGGAGGAGGAAGAGAAAATTAGGAGTGAACTTCAGCCCAGCAGGAAGGGAAGGCTGGAGGGAAGGTATTTTGAGATTTGGGTTTACATCTCAGTATCCTGCTTTGTTTTGATTGGTTACAAATTAAATTAATTTTCCCCAAGTCCAGTCTGTTTTGCTTGTGCTGGTAATTGGTGTGTGATCTTTTCCCGTCCTTATCTCGACCCACAAGCCTTTTGTCGTATTTTCTTCTCTGATCCTTTCCAGATGAGGAAGGGGAGTGATAGAATGACTTTGGTACCTGACGTCCAGCCAGCATCAGCCCACCACAAATGCCAACAGAGCATGGTGTGAAAAAGCACAGGCACAAATAAACTTGGCACTCAAGATAAGTTTGCAACTTCACATGCCAAAATCAAGTGGTGACTAGGAGTAGGAGATAGTTAGACAATCATAGAATATGCTGAGCTGGAACGCCCCCATCAGGATCATCGAGTCCAACTCCTGGCCCTGCACAGAACACCCCGACAATTCCACCATGTGCCTGAGAACCTTGTTCAAAAGCTCCTTGAGCTCTGGCAGCCTTGGGGCTGTGACCAAACCCTGGGGAGACTGTTCAGTGACCAGTCACCCTCAGGGAAAAGAATCTTTTCCTGATACCCAACCTAAACTCCCCCCTGACTCAGCTATTGCGCTGAGTCCTGTCACTGGTCACAAGAGTGAAGAGATCGGTACCTGCCCCTCCGCTTGCCCTTGTGAAGAAGCTGCAGATGCCGATGAGTCTCCCCTCAGTCTCCTTTTCTCCAGGCTGAACAAACCAAGTGACCTCAGCCAGTCCTCATAAGGCTTCCCCTCAAGGCTCTTCACCATATTAATGTCCCTCCTTCAGACATTGCCCAATAGCTCAATGTCTTTTTTATAGCGGAATGCCCAAAACTGCCCTAGGACTGGAGGTGAGGCTGCCCCAGTGCAGAGCAGAGCAGAGCAGATCAGAGGAGAGCAGAGCAGGACAGTCCCCTCCCTTGCCCAACCAGTGATGCTGGGCCTGATGCCTCTCAGGACACGGTTGGCCCTCCTGGCTGCCAGGGCACTGCTGGCTCAGATCCAACTTGCCAGGGACCAGGACCTCCAAGTCCTTCCTGCAGCTGCTCTCCAGCCTCTTGTTCCCGAGTCTATACACACAAGTAGGGTTGCCCAAGGTATGGGATCCCGCACTTGCCCTTGCTAAATGTCATACAGTTAGTGATTACCCAGCCCTCTAATATGTCCAGGCCTCTCTGCTTTTCAGGGAGCAGACAGCTCCTCCCTGTTTCGTACTGTCTGCAAAGTGTCCCTTCCAGTCCTGCATCCAAGTAGTTAATGAAGATGTTCAAGAACACTGGGCCTAAGATAAAGTCCTGGAACCCCAGTAGTGCCTGGTTGCCAGTCTGATATCACACCATTCACTGCCACCCTTTGCACCTGGCCCGTGAGCCAGTTGTTGACCCGCCATGTAATGTGTTTATCCAGCTGTGTCCTGGACAGTTTGTCCAGAAGGATGGATGCTCGAAAAAGGCTGGAAATAAATACCCATAGACAGATGTCTATAGAGCAGGTATTTGTTTATTGAAGTGCTGCTGGTGAGGGAGTGTCTCGGTTGGAGAGACAGGTGTCTGCTAAGGAAGGCAGAAGTCTTCCTTGGAATGGAAAATGTGAACCCCTTCCCTCTGAATTGTTATAATTTTGAAATTAAGGGGCTCTCAGGCAAAGATATGAGAATCGGAATAACAGTTCTTTACTAGTATATCTAATAAGGCAAAACCAACAACTCTGGCATTAAAAACAAAAGAGAACCAGGAACCCAGTGACGGCCTTCTCGGCCGCAGGCACTTTCCCCTTTGGCGCAGTTCCGGTCACAGCCAGCAGGGGCGCTGGTGGCTCCCGGTGCGCAGGGCAGGTGCCGTGGCTCCCACGCAGCTGCAGGGGAGAGCGTAGGAGTGACGGCGTGACCGAGACAGGAAGGGATGGGAGAGAGGCTCGCTTCACAAACCCCCAGGGGCAGCCAAGCCCAGTGCCCCAGCAGGACACTTGGAAGCGGCAAGCTGGAACGGCAGAGACGAGCAAAAATCCCAAATCCCGGGGTGGTGGAGGAGATGTATCACACTCCTGAGCAGCAGTGGGAACCCCGCTATGTCTTCGCAGGCAAGAGGTGTGGGGCTACAGAGTAGGAAAGGCTGGGAGCAGTGCCGAAGAAGCGGTGGGGCAGGGCAGCGGCAGCCCGGCTCCAAGGAAGGCAGGGAGAGGCAGGATCGGGCACCCAGGCAGATGGTAAAAAGTCCCTCCCTTAGTGAGGTGGGTGTTAATAAGGTCCCAGTTCAGAGGCTGCTCCTACAAGCAGAGGCTCACCCCACAGCAGAAGAAGCAGGACCGGGCTGGACCACCGTGGCAGTCGCGAATTCTCCCCTCCAAACCGCTCCGACCGTCCCTCTTCCCAAGCTGAGAGGGAGAGAGAGCACTAGAGTCTGCCTCCAAGCCTGCTTTTCCCAGTCTCCAATCTCGAGGTATCTCCCTCCTACCTGGGAAAGAGAGAGGGGCCAGCTGCACCCCTCCCCTAAGCTGACAACTTCTTTTGTCTGTTAAGTGTCCAGTCATTATTGCCCATTAGCAACACCTATGGGTAAAATTCCTTAAGAAGAAAAAAACCCAACAAAACAAAAGAAGAACTCCTAAAACACCCACAGGGGAATATCTCCACCTAACTCACCTAGCCTTGTTATGTGCTATGGTTTATTTATACAGTAATTATTGCTTAATATTGCTATGTCATTATATATGTCATTATAACATCATCATATACGCGTTGGAACTAATTTACATAATGTTATCTCATAGTTATAAATAGTTCTTCTGTACTGTGCTTCAGCTTCCCCAATTTAGGGGGGCTTGGGGGTCTTCTTCGATGAAGGCTCAAGGTCTTTCTCACAACTGCACTTTTCAACTTTGTCTTTGGAGCATGCACAGTGTGATGGTTTTGTTATGGGTTGACTTTTAAGGAGGAGGGAAAAAGGGCAGCCATGGAAGTGATTCTCTGTGAGGAGCTGCTAAAAGCTTCCTCCATGCCTGGACAAAAAGCCAATTGCTGGCTGGCCCTGAGGATAGACATTCTACTAAACCAGTTAGACAACTGATAACGCCTCTATGATAATATATTTAAGGAAGGGAAAAAAAATGCGGAAAGCCCCTCTTTCTTCCTGCCCCTCTCAGGGGGTGAGGTAATGGCCAGCCCCACCGGGCCCCTTCCCGGCCGGGGCAGCTGGGGCAGCCGGGCCTTTCCTGGCGCGGCTGCTGAGATCATGCCGCCAGGGGCGGGGGGAGCCATCCCAGCGCCACAAGCAGCTTCATGGTCAGAGCCGGGAGTGGCCCGATGATTCACGCCAGAGAGTGGCCAGGGCTAAAGCAGCCATGCGGCCGCCGCCATCTTAGCACGGCCAGCAATGGACTTTGCCTGCCTGGCCACTTCTAACCTACTGCACCGCAGGCAGAGGGACAAAAAAAGTAGAGGCAGCAGCTTCTCCTTTCCAGTGCCTCACATGAAGTGAGGCACTAAATGGAGCCGACGCCATGGCGGCTGGCGCGGTGCTGGTGGAGACCACGTGACCAGCAGTGAACGGCATGGTGTGTAGCTGTGCGATATTGAGCCCAGACGAATTAATTTTCAGTGTTACAGAACTCTATAAAACTTTCCAATTGATAAAACTTCAGAACAAATAAACCTACGAACACCAATACTCTCCCGAGTCAGAAAAACGAAAAGGTGAAAACACATGAAGAGAACAACATGGTAGCACGAAGGTCAGTGCAAAGGGGGGAGGAAGAGGTGCTCCAAGCATCAGAGCTGAGATTCTTCTGTAAGCCATGGTGAGTACTATAATACAACAAACTAATTTCCCTATAATTCCTGATGTGTATGGGGGGATGCAGAATTCATCTGCAGCCCGTGAGAAGAATGGCTCTCATGCTGGAGCATGTAAATTCTGAGAAGCTATGATCTGGTGAAAGGCTTGGACAGAGAGAGAGAAAACCCTTGCCTCCAGAGAAAAAAGTAGACTCTTGCTTTTATATTAAGACAGCACAGCCTTAAAAGACTGTACTCCATGAACTTCTTGGCCCACAAGGAAAAAAAGCAGTTGTGGGAAGACTGCTTTTGCTTGTGGGAGGGTCTCACATTGCAGCAGGTTTTTTGGGCAGGACTGCTCTCATGAGATTTTCAACCGCACTGGAAAAAGTTCACAAAGAACTGTCTCCCACTGGAAGGACCCCATGGCATAGCAAAAGAGACTCCTCTCCCTAGATGAACTGAAAGAAGATTTACTTTTTATCAAACTCCTCTCCCTAGATGAAAAACCCCCATGTTTTGTCTCCCTGCACTGTTGATGGGAAAAAAGGTTGGAAGGGTGGTAATGGGGGGGGGGGGGGGGGAGGGGGGGGGGGGGGGAGAAGGTGTTCTAAAGGTTTATATTCATTCTCATTACCCTCGTTTAATTCTGTTAATAAATTTTTGTTTATACTTTCTTAAAGTCTTGAACTTGTTTTGCCCTTAAGGTGTTTTCTCCTAATCCTTATCTCATCCCATGAAGTTTTTAAAAATTGTTCTTTCCCCCCCTCTGCTCAACTATAACAAAGGAAAATGAATTAATGATTTTTCATGAGTGCACTGGCCTTTGGCCAGCGTCCTATGCACGACATGCAGTTATGGTGTTCCTTGGTCCTTCTGGATCTAACGCATCTAAATTCTCCATTTTGTGGCTAATTTGCTTTACATTTGCCAATTTCTCATTAGTACATCCTGCTGCTTCCCAATATAGCTATACTTGTCTATTTTTGAGATTATTCACCTGGCAAGTTTCCCTTTATTTAAGCATTAAGCGACTAGGTAACCACATACTAGCACTTACGTTGTACAGAAAGTTATGATTCAGGTTATATAGGTATCTTATAATTCAAGCTATATAGGCGTCTTGCAACTTTGACCCAAGTTATATAGGTATCAGGATACTATGAGAGATGGTATTAAAAGCTTTGCTGAAATCCAAAAAGATTACATCAACTGGCTTCCCTTGATTAGCTAAGTGGGTTAGTGAGTCATAAAAGGAAATAATATTTGACAAGTAGACCTTTCCCCTCCTGAAGCTGTGCTGGCTGTGACCAATGTCTGTGTTGTCCTTCAGGAGTTTTTCAGGAGTTCTTTTCCTTTTTCTCTTCCCCAAGTCAAAAATTGAGTGCATGAGGATGGGGAGGAGAAGCAGATGTTCGGGGTCTATCAAAAATTTCATTTGGATAATTGTTGGGATTTAGGGTTATTTCTTTTGTTTCTTTCTCTAATGGCATTCTGTCCTATATGTGTTGCTAGGAGACAAAAATGACCAGGTACTTAAAGAAGACAGAAGAGTTGCCACAGTTCAGGAGAGGAGTACAGCTGGCTACTCTGTTTTTACCTGGGGGTTTCTCTGTGAAGGGCAGAGATACCGTGAGAATCGGGCTGGAGAAAAGGGGTGGGCAACTCCTAGCTCTCTCAGCATTTGGAGGGGAAGGAGACTGTAGAAGGCTGTGGGAAGAATTCACCACGACTGCGGGGTTCTGTCTTCTGCTGCCTTCTACTGTGAGTGGAGCTCTGCTTGTAAGAGCAGCCATTGCACTGGGACCTTATTAAAACCCTACCTCACCAAATAGGGGACCCTTCGCCATCTGCTCAGGTACCTCAGGGGGAAACCCCAGGAGCCCCGAGCCGCTTTTCCTCCAAGGGAGCCTCTCTCTCTGCCCTGTTTGGGAGCCAGGCTACTGCTGCCCACCTCTCGCCATTTCTTTGGCGCTGCTCTGGGTTTTCACGACACTGTTGCTCCCGCACCCCCTGCCTACCTGCCCCATGGTTCCTGCTACAGCTGCGGAGATTCTGATACATCTTGTCTACCACCCTGGGATTTTTTTGCTCATTCCTGCCATTCCAACTTGCTGCTTCCAAGAGTTCTGCTGCGGCACCGGGCTCAGCTGTCCCTGGGGGTCTGTGACGTGAGCCTCTGTCCCATCCCTTCCCGTCTCACTCACGCCGCCATTACCGCATGGAGAGGTCCCCGAGCTCGCGCTGGAGCGCCCCCTGCAGCCACGGGGGAATCATCGCACCTGCCCTGCCCACCGGGAGCCACCAGCGCCCCTGCCGGCTGTGACCGGAACTGCACCAAAACTAGTAAAGAAGTGTTACTCCTTTTCCCATATCTTTGCCTGAAAGCCCAGTAATTTCAAGGTTATAATAATTTGGAGAGAAGGAGTTCACATTTTCCATTCCAAAGGAGGTTCCTGCCTTCGTTGGCAGATACCTGTCTTTCAAACCAAGACGCCTCCCCTGATACAGCTTCATTCCAGTCTCTCAGGTCCTTGAGTTCCATTCTGTGGTTTGGGTGGGCTGTTCCTGTGATACAGCATTGCAGGATGGGAGCTGGGACAAGCCAGACACCTGGCAGATCTGGAGCTGGAAGGGCTTTCTCTAGGTTGGGTGAATTTTTAACTGCTTTGTGTTATGACTGAGAACTGAGGCCATCAGATGTGACTCCCAGGGGTCCCTTCATGTCTGCAGAATGAGAGGCTCAGCACCCACCCCGGGGAGGATGGGCCATCCCTAGCCCTGGGCAGTGGCAAACCTGGCGCCATGTCATGCAACCATGTCTCTTTGGCTTTCAGCGGAGAAGAGACTGTGATCTGCCTCAGCGGCTTCTTTTCCTTTTTGGACTGTTTTTGGCTTGCTTTTCATCTGAGATCAGCTACCATCTCCGGGACCTGCTCGGTGGGACCCTCCAAGGCGGATCGTCGGACCCNAGGACTGCAGGTTTTACCTACAGAAAGAACTCTAAAATCCATAGTCCTCTTTTAGGGGACAGGGGAGGGGGTTTCAATATATTTTTTTGCCCCGTGACAGCGGGGGACTCTGTTTGTTAAATAAATAGTTTTTTTCACTTTCACTCAAGAAATTATTTTCCCGAACCCATGGGGGAGGTGCTGCCGGGGCCTGCTTGCCTGGCAGGCAGGAGAGGGAAAGTGAGATGCCCCTCTCGGGTTGTTTCCTCCTGGATTTGTGTCCGAACCGGCACATTTTAAATTTGGCATCCTTCCCTGGGGAGGGCTCCCTCTCTCCTGTCTGGCTAACTGGTTTGTGAACTGGGTGCTGAACCTCTACCAGGAAGAAGAGGAGGGACAAACAGGGTGAGACTGGTTATGCAGGGACCCAGGAGTGGGATGCAGGGTTGGGAAAGGGACGGTTTGGAGGAAAAACCAATTTTTTCCCTCTTGGAAACATAATTTTGAGGTTGGATGATTGCATCCTGTAGGTGAAGCTATGAGTCATTGTGTGGGGAATTTAACTCACCCTCTGCAAACCAGCCACAGAGCTGCTTGGTAAGGGCTTTATTGGGCAAAGTTGGCTCCAGCAGAAGGGCAAGCAAATTCCACCCCATTCCCAGGGAACAGGGCTTGCTGTGTCTTGCTCTGGGCCTTGATCACCTTCCAGCAGGAGCCTCCTGGTGCAGAAGGTTTGCAGCCTGGTTCTGTGGGCCCAGCAAAACCTCACTGTGTCCAGGCAGGGAGCAGGGGCCCAGCTGGATCTGCCAGCACCCCCGTGCTGTCAGGACTCTTAAGGGAGGGCATTAAGGAGGGCTCAAGCTCTTAGGGCCCAGGCACCCCATCTCCCGGCCTGCCTCACCCCCAGTGCCGGAGTTTGGCTCGGCTCTCCTTGGAGCGGCCCTCGGGTGTTGGTGCTGCCACAGAGAGGAGGTTCTCGGGCTCCAGTAGGAACATGCCATACAGATTCCAGAGCAGCATGGCCAGGAGAGGCAGGAAGGTCATGCTGAAGCCGAAGGCACGGAAGGAGCGGCCAATGGCGTAGGACATCCAGAAAATCAACCTGGAGAAGGCAGAGAGTGCGGGCTCAGACAAGGGTGATGCTATGGGGCTGGCACTCAGTGGTTCTGACCACTGAGGGTTTCCCAGGCATGGCTGCTGTAGGAAGAGGAACCCTTCCTGGCTCTGGTGAGCTAGGTGAAGTGCTGCCAGAGTGGGAGTTTGCACCCAAGGGATGGTGTTTGTTGGCACTGACAGAGCCCAACAGCACCCTGGGGTGAAGGGGTCACTTACCGGGAGATGGCGAAGAGCCCTGTAAGCAGTGGGATGAGCTTGAGGAGCTCCTGTGGGAGATAGGTGGCCAGCACAGCCATGTTGAAGAAGTAGAGGATGAAGAGGTGGATGGACTGGGAGACGTAAGTGCGGTGGATCTCCACCTCCCGGTGGAGCTCTCCAAAGGGCTCCAGGGCAGAGGAGCAGAGGCGGGAGATGCCGCTGACGATCATTCCTGAGGGACAGAGAGGGGGGATGAGTGGGTGCCCAGAGGAGCCATGGTGGGGTTTGGGGAGCACCAGGACGGGGGAAAAACTCCGTCTGCTGCCCCTGGTGAGAGCAACAGAGCCACAAAGAGCTCAGCCCCGGCTCTGCTCCTGAAGCCCTAGGGCTAAAGCAGCCCAGAGCAGGAGCAAAGCACTCATACCCCAAGTCCATGGCTCACCCAGCACGATGGGGAAGGTAGCAAAGACGGCGCAACGCAACGTGTAGACCAGGCGGGCGCTGATGGTGGGCAGCAGCGGGGCGTCAAAGGGCAAGAAGATGTAAGCCCCATAGATGAGGCAAGGGCAGAGGAGCAGGGCCCCTGCCACCGATGCCATGGCCTTGAGATTATCAGTGCCACAGTCCCTGGCGCACGGGCACCGTGACCCCTCAGCTAGGGGCTTGGCCATGCACCCCTCAAAGCCCAGTGGGTCCCGGTAGCGCAAGGGGCCGAGAGGGAGGAAGACCTGCTTGTGGTGGAGGCTGCTGGGTTTGTCACTGGGGGGAACACGGTCCCCCTTGCCCTCTTCCCGGGGCCATGGGGTGGGGTGCTGCTTCTGCTTGAAGGGGCTCTGCTCGATGCACTGTGGGTCAATGGGCACAAAGACGTGGGCCGCCATCACAGGCAGCTGGGGAACTTCCTCATCTTCAGCCTCAACTGTGGGGCAGCTGGGAACAGCTTCCTCTGGGTCTTCATGGCCCCCCTCAGGACTCGAGCGCCTCTTCGTCTCCACGAGCTCCGGCTGGCCCCAGGCGTTGTGCTGGCACTGGTCCCATGGCAGGGTGGTATCAGGATCCCCTAGGTGTTCATCTGGGACTGGTGGCACCTTGTCCAGAGCCACCTTGTCCAGCTCCAGCAATGCCACATCCTCGTGGGACAGGACAGGGTCTGCAGCAGCCATGAGAGTGTCCAGTTCCACGCTGCCAGGGACGTAGCTGGGGGCAGATGACACTGCTGCCTGCACTTGTGGTGTTCAGAGGGGACAAAGTTCCTGTCCCTTCTGCTTTCACCCTGGACGAGGAGAAAGGAGACAGATAAATTTACATCAGAAATGAGAGGTTTGGGGTCACGTGCACAGCCCCAGATACAAAATGGAAGCAAACTGGCACCCCTGGAGCCTCCACCACCTGCCTGTCCTTGCACTAGGAGGGGAAAGCAGTGCCTGGCATCCCTGCGCTCTGGTCCCTGGCATGGGGATCAGGTTCTGTCCTGGGCGGGGCGAACCCTGGAGGCGCAGGTCTGTCTGTAAAAAGGGGCAGCCTGGGAATTGCTTCCCTCACTGAACAAACATCCCGGGGGTTCTGGCTGGGCACAGCCTGGATGATACAACCGGCTCCTCTGTGGCTCTGTCCTGGGCCAGGACCAGCCAAGCCCTGGGGAGAGGCGACCTGGCTGTTTCCGGCAACCCTGGCTACAGCTGGCATGGGCCAGGTTTGCTGCCTCTTGTAGCTGAGTGTGGGCAAAAGGGGCTGCTGGGTGCCCTTCCATGGGGTGCAGGAGGTACAGGCAGAGCTCCCACGTTGTTACCCTTTAGGGGAACCCTGTCTCTTGGCCCATCCTTGGTGTTCCCACCTGCCTCCTGCAATGAACATCGCTCCTTCACTCCCCTCAGGACATTCATCCCTGCACCCTCAGAAGGAGCCTTGGCCTGGCCACAGGTGTGGGGAAACTGAGGCACGGAGCCGCTTAGGGCTTCCTCTGAGATCCGCACACGGAAGTAGGGCTGAAAGCTTCCTGGGCCTCCCGCACCTTCAGCGGCCGGATGCCAGACCCCTGCCCCGCTCCCAAACCCCAGCTCCGCTTCCCCCGCGGCACCACCTCCCCTCGCTGCAGGACTCACTTGGGCAGAGGCGGGAGGCCATGGGGGCCACGGGGCAGCTCTGCCGGGACCCTGCGGAATTCCGGCGCTCTCCCGGCCACCTCTGCGCCTCAAACCTGCCGAACCAGCTCAGGTGGGACGGGCGGAGGATCCGCCCCTCCGCCCGCCCCAGCCCAGGCCGCTGCCCCGCGGGGCTCGTACACGGGCAGGGCTGGCGGGGGGCACACGGGGAGCCCCGGCGCTGTCCTCCATGTCAGGAAGGGGACCCACCCGGATCCCTGTCCAGGCCATTCTGGGTGTGCTAAATTAAAGAGCTCTCTAAACACACACACAATTTAGAAATGAGACAGACAAGTCAGTCCTTGTTTATTCTGCAAGGATGCGAGGTGGAGTTTTCTACAAATCAAGCGCACCAACACGAAGTTACATCTGTGAGAAGGACGGTCTCACGCCGTTGCGATTTAACAGATTTATTAGAAACAAAACAGCTGAGAACAAAATGGCAAAGCAGACTAAAGCAGCGTGTACACGACACTGGGTACTTTCCCTCCCAACGTGACAACGGAAGAAGACCCAGTGCAAAGCATCAGTCTGGTTTTATAAACTGTCCTTAGCTCCCCATTGGTCAGTTTTGGATCCTCCGCACGATTGGTTCTTTTTCTCCATAGTGATTGGCTCGTTGACTAGGAGTGTCCCTGTCCAATCATTTCTGTGCGGCGTCGTCTGGTTGGTCCTGGTCTGGTCCAATCTGGATCCAAGTGACATCACTGCTTCTCGCTCAGAACATTCCAGAAA
Organism: Callaeas wilsoni; assembly: GCA_013398955.1. Taxonomy (NCBI): domain Eukaryota; kingdom Metazoa; phylum Chordata; class Aves; order Passeriformes; family Callaeidae; genus Callaeas; species Callaeas wilsoni. The sequence goes on along the minus strand of VWPU01014398.1, from coordinate 976 downwards.
GATCTCCATTCCACTATGGTCGACAACATACTTAAACACTAGAAAACGTCACACATCAAAGGTTAAACCTATGGGGGTCGTAACCTCCTAACTTTATAACCATTAGCCGTTAAATAAGAAACAGTAACCCTACTTAATTATAACTCCTCTTTAACAGTAGCAAGTCATCCTAATAAACGCTGAACCAATTATAACATTAAGTATCAACTCTTTAATAACAAATTATTTTAAGAAACCCTCAACCGTTTATAACAACATCTTTTATACAGTAAAATTTACATAAACCCATCGAATACACATTCTCCGCCCACCTAGTGAATATTTATGTAGCACAACATAACACAATGCTTGAAATACGAAGGATTTTTATTAAGCAACTTTTATTACAGAAGTTATCTGACGGCATAGTTATGTTTACAAAAGGTGAGAAGATTCAGCCTGAAGACAGATAATTCAGCTTGAAGACGCCACTGGGGGAGCCGCGGCCCCACAGGACCCGCCCAGATGCCTGGCCTGTCCCTGGAGACCCCTGGTACGGCGGAATCCCAGAGCGCGGAGGGATTTCTGCGGCGTTCCCCTCGCTCCTGGGCCCACAGCCACGAGGGGGCTCTGGTCGAGCCCTCGATCCGGGCAGAGGGACTCCGGCCCGCCGCTCTCGCCGGGCCCGCGGCTCCCGCCGGGCCCGCACTCGGACTCGGCTCCGGCTGACTGACGCCAGCGCTGCCGTTTTGCCAGCACTAAGTGCTGGCACGGCGACCGCGTCTGTGGGGGAGGGGAACTCCCGCGAAGTGTCGCCGCCGCCATGTTGCCAGCACTAAGTGAGGGCGCGTCGCGAGGGTTGGCTCTCGCGAGGCAAAGTCGTCCCCGCCGCCGCCCTGCCTGCCCGGCGCCGCGCAGCCGCGGGAAATCTCGCGAGAGCAGCAAGGGACTGGGGGCAGCCATGGCGGCCGAGTGGGCCCGGGGGCGGCGGCGGCGG
>VWPU01014396.1:105603-294295 GCA_013398955.1 Callaeas wilsoni | reverse complement strand
CCACATAAAACATCACATGGGATGGTACAGGAAGAGAGAAGCTATTGTTGTCAGGAATCAAGAAAAAGTGTTCAATACTGTAAAAACAGCTACTGTAATTGTTATGGAATTTGCTTTGAGAGAATGACACCATATCATGACAACCCTCTCTGTAAATTGTTTTCAAGCATTTTTAAAAAAAAAAAAAGTGAAAATGGTGTTAATTTTATGTCAGATTTAGTTACATCCTGCAGAGGTTTTACTCTACTGTATCACACACCACCATAATGTCCTTTTGCAGTTATTCTGAACAACAAACTTATCAGAAGTAAAAAACATTTTACTGCATTTTACACTGGTAGCTTACACTTTAACTCATTTTTTAAAATAATAATGCAAAAATATATAAATATCTTCTAAAGAAACTATTTATTGTCCCAAGGTAATTTATCTCCTTAACAGTGGTACAATAATGGTAAATCCAGAGAAACTGTCACTCTTCTCTGTTGTTGCATTTCTGGTTTTTAACCCTCATTTTTACCTGGCTCCTTGTTTTGAATTTAAGGTAACTGAGCATCCTTTCACTGCTATTCTCAGAAGTGACTGAAAGGGTTTGCAAACCATGAGCATGCCAGAAAAAACCAGATTTTTCCTTCTTTCCTTATTAAAACAGATGAACAAGCAGGAAAACACTCAGGCATAATTGGTATTTCTGCTGTGCACATGCACTTCACCTAATACTGTGACAGGGGTTTTCAAAGCCTGACAGAAATAAAATACAAATTCCTCCACATGAGGCCCAGGTCCTTTATATTCTCTTGAAAACCTTGCTTTTAGGGTCTAGTCTGACAACTGGTTCCCTAGACTGTGCTCCATCCAAAGTGTTGTGGGGTGAGGTTTGGTTTTTTTACCAGAAACAAAAGGCTGTAAAGTGGAGCTAAATTATGCTAATAGTTGTTTGCAGTTGTTTAATTTAAGTCATTAGCACAAGAAAACTCACTCTTATTAAACCAAAGGACAACACCACAACACTGGAGAAATTTGTAACTTATGTGAGACAGACAAACAGTTTTATTTCCTAGAATTAGGCCCTCTTTCAACAAGGTATAAGAGGTATAAGAGCAGGTGTCTCACTTTAAGCACCCATTTAGGTAATACTCAGTAACACCCCATACTACACCAATGCCTACCATGACATGCATTTGAATCATGATTTTCTAAGTAAATCTCCCCAGAGCCTGGCAGATTCATAAAGATTGTGTGTCTCACCCATAAACATAGATATAAGAATACACATATCAATATAAACATGATAAACGTGTACATAAGCATAAACAATAAATAAAAATCAGTGTGGGAACAAACTCCATTTTCCTGTCTGTCCTGTTATCTCCCCACATTTAACAATCATTAATAGAAATGTAAACAAAACCCAAGTGTTATCAAAACATCCCTGTATTTATAAACTTTGCTCCATTCACATGGAGATATTGCAGTGTTTCCATAGATCACGGAATGGCCTGGGTTGGAAGGGACCTTAAAGTCCAGTTCCAGCCCCCTGGACACCTTCTATTATCCCAGGTTGCTCAGAGCCTCGTCCAGCCTGGCCTTGGGCACTGCCAGGGATGGGGCAGCCACAGCTTCCCCGGGGAACCTGTGCCAGGGCCACCCCGCCCTCACAGGGAAGAATTTTTAACATATCAAATACTTAGCATAAGTACTTTTGTAGTGCTGCACATAAAAAATAACCAAATACCTTGTGATGGCATGTCCAAAATCTCTGAATTCTTCTCCATTTCCTCCTCTGTCTCTTTTATATCATCTGCGTTACTGCTGTTTTCTTTCAACGAAGCAGCACTCTCCTAGATAAAAAGCAAGACATTTCTCCATTAGTCAGACAGAAACACAATGAAGAAGGTATCAGCTCCTTCAAGGAGGCCCAAGGAGAAGAGATACAGAAACGTTTGCACCAATCTTGCTACAGGGTCAAGGTTTTAAGAGAAGTAATTTCTACCTAGCTAACAAGAATATTTTGATTAACGGTACTCTCTAATTTCGAACTGGAGATATGAATAGAGACAAAGTAATTACTTCATTTCTACAGCAAATTCCATCTTGACCTCCCTGAGTACCAAACAAGTGCCCAACACCTTTTTATCAGGGTGCTCTCAAAAATTGTGGTTTTGCTGATTTTACAGCCAGCAGAGTGGCACAAAGTAAATGCACGTCGAGGGTGAATCCAAACCAATACTGAAACTGTGCCAGAACCCCACCTGCAGCTTTGGCCTGTGCCTGGCCCATGATATTTATTCCCTTTCACACACTGTATTTACACACAGGAACGTGGGGGAACTCAAGGCACAGCCAGATAGGAGGATGCTGAGAAACATTACCCTGGATTTCCAGACAAATTTCCAACCCAGACAGAGATGCATCCATGCCATAGCAGACTCCTCTGGAGGCACACCACACCTGTGTCCTGGCTGTGCCTGCCAGCATGTGGGAAGAACACACATCTACTCAAACAGGACAGGAGGTGAGAAGACAGAAGCTGAGAGAAGTGGAGCCTTCAGAGCGGAGAGGAAAATTCACAAAACGGATTGAGAGAAAGAGCACAAGACCTGGGAAGGAAAAAGAGAGGGAATAAAATGAAGGAGCTTAAAGAAAGTCTGAGAAATGTAGGTGAAAAGTGCCAAAAGATAAGATTTGTCATACAAAAAAAGAAGAAAAGGAACCAAGAGAAGTAGGATGTCAAGCACTGATTCATTACAAAGGTGTTGGGGACTGAAAAGGAGAAAAGATCATGAACAGGGGTTCGATCCCCATTCAATCCCTGTATGGATCCCAGAATTTATTCACTTAAGAGTTGGTCTCAAGGATCCTATGGGTCTCTTCCCACTCAGACTATCCTGTGAAATCTGTGAAATTCCTCCAAATATACTAAGAAGGTCTAAAACTTGACCTTTTGTCAGTTATTTCTGCAGAAATTTTAGGTAGAGAAGACAAGGCATTTATCTGAAGGTGATACACAAAGTGAAAACACCAAACCAGTATGGACAACACAAAACCAAGCAATCTCCATCACACCTAAAGCCAACGTATTCCATGGAAAAGAGCTGAGGAAGAGGAGAGGAAGCCAGAAACAGTATTTGAAAAGCCCTCTAACAGCAAAGGGTCAGCACACAGACATGGAGCAGCCAGGCACCTGCACAGCCAACATCTGCTGAACTCTGAATCTTACTCTGCATGCTGCAAATTCTCCTAAAATTGGATTCCTGCAGGGATTTTGTGGGGCTGTCAGTTTTGCAGAAACAGAATCCATTCATCCGTACATATTCCATAGATTTATAGAAATATATTGCAATGGCACCTCATGCTTGATCTTACTCTTAAACCACCAATGAAATGCCAAATTGCACACCCAGTCCAAACTTCCCTTTCTACTTTCCATCTTTCCATTCCCTTGAGAAGATCTGTGACACTGTTGACCCAAGTTGCCTTTTCCTATAAAACATTTAAGGATTTGGCTGTCCTGCACAGGACACCATGACTGAGCCTCAAGTTAACAAGAGCAGCGTAGGGTTTCCTTTGAGGAGGTTTTTTACTTACCTTTCTCCCCTTAGAACACGTTTCTTCTGCAGCAGGCACACTGGGTTCTTTCCTGCCTTTCTCCTCCTCTTCTCCTGGTTCTTGCCCATTGTCTTTTGGATGCTCAGCTAACTCCTTGCTGTCTGAGGCCTCCTGCCTTGGCAGCCCTTGGCACTGCAGCCACAGGGGAGAGACGTGGTCGTACTGGGTGTGCAGCACTCGAACGGCCACGTTGCTCAGGGCCAAGGATTTGGGCAGGTAAAAGCCATGCCCTGCCTCCTGGAACACGTGGTTTTTGAACCTGGGAAGGGCAGTGACAACAACAACAGGCCCTGGTAAGATTGGCAGCACTTCATTTGGTGTTTCCTCACCAATGTTCAAATCTCTTTTGGGATTTGTTGCACCGCCTGAGAAATGTTGTGGGATGTCAGGGTGCTTGTGCTGGCAGCTGTCTGTAAGACCCTCCAGCAAAGCCACAGCTGCATCAAGGGGATCAGAAGCTTCAAAAATAAGTCTTGACAGGATGAGAATGAGGCAGAATCAGATGGCAGCTCTTCTAGAAACTACATTCCTGGTAAAACTGACTAATTTAATGGGAAAATCCCTGCACAGCTGTCTGTGTTACATCACTCTCAGCACCTTTCAAAATAATTCAAATAATAGTTTTGGAAAAGAAAAGCTGGTCACAAGTTCTAAAAATCTTCTAGTAAAGCAACTCTCAGTTTTTAATTGTTGGTTGACTATTTTAAGTGCATCTCTCTGCTGGCTAAAAGGCTTTAACACTTAACCCATATGGGCTCTTCCTGCAGGTCAGTCTGACATTGCTCAGCACCCACCCTTCTAGTTATCTTACCAAAACTCACAGCAATAGGTCCTTAGTCAAGCCAAAGTCCTTTCAGTGACTTATTCCTTATATTTGTGGAGTGGGAGTAGGAAGTCTGCTCAAAAATCTCATTTTGAAAATGCACCATTTAAATAGTAATCCAATAAAAACACAAAACTTAGATTCAGAATTGATAGTGCATCTCAGGCTGTAAAATATTTTCTCTAACTGAGCACAAAGTATCATTCACTTATTTGCAAGCAACTGGAACAACTTAGAAAACATTAAATGCATCGGCAAGAAACACTGCTTCCAGAGGAATTTCAATTCTCTGCATGAGCTTTATTGTTTTTCTTCCAGATTTGTCCTGGCTGTGACAGGGTTCTGCTGCTGCATTTTAAGAAAAGAAATCTGTATATCTCTAAACCACTCCTTAGCAACAGACAGCACTGAGAATCTGCAGAATGGATGCTATTCAACAACAACAAAAAAAAGATGATGAGAAATTGATTCCTGGTGTTTACTCAATGAAGCCAGGCCTCATTTCCAATTAATAATTTCAGTGTGCTGTACCTTGCTTTCTTCTTCAGATTGACCCAAATACAGAAAGTAATATTTTTATCCTTTATGACTGTGTGCATACTCCCAGTTTCAGAGTCTTCATACATACTAGCTGTCTACAAAGAAAAAAGCCAATTAAATCATGTGTTATTTATTTCACTTTGATTTACCTACATTTACTTGAACAAATAAATTAAAAAATATATGTAAGAATGAAAATACAGCAGACCAAGCCCAGCTGTGTTGTATTTATGTATTAAAGCACAACAGTTATAAATTCAAATCTGTTTCTTAAAATTTGAACTACATTCCTTTTCTTCTTCTGACTTCATAAATTCTGTGAGCCAGGTACTGCCAAATAGGGGTTCTTCCATTATTTCCCTAATTCTCAGGATAAATTATAAAAAACAAACAAAAAAAGGATTTACTGAGTAATAATGGACTCCTACCCCAGAGTCACTGCGCAGATTATTTTATCATTTAGGCAACGTCGAACTTGTGAAATGATAATTACATTGGGAGTTTAATCCTAAATTCAGTAAACAAGAATTCAACATTTCTTAATTTGCAGGGGGTTTTGCTGTGCACATACAACTGGTTCACTATTTCACTAATATTCCTTTGCTAAACATACTTATATATATATGATTAATATTCTTGAAATAGCAAGGTCACTACCTACACATGCAGCTCCAAAGTTGACTCTCCAGCACATTTTCATTTTCTTGTTTGAGTACTCTTCACCTTTCCCAAGGTCTTAGTTTTAAAAATATTTTAATCACATGAACTTGTATTAAAAAAAAGTGTACAAGGCAACCTTATGAGCTGCTTTTCACATCTACATTTTTTTGGTACAGTCAACAAATTTCATACAGCAGCTCTTGTTTTCATCATCTCCAAATCTCACAAAATTTCCCAATAATTTAATCTTGTCTGACTTAATGATGAGATTTTCCACTGTAAAGTTCAGATTTTCAAGAGTTTTGAGTAATTAGAAAGTCTGGTGTGTGCTATAAACATGATTTGGAAAGTCACAGACTCATCTCTGTGACAGTTTAAGACCAAACAAGCCAATCATCATTAAGGGACACTTGGAGTTAAACTTATGTGCACATATCCCAACTTTGAAGCAGTAAATCTTACTCACTTTGAGCAGGTTCTGTGTAGCCTCATTGTACTTCTGATGAAGCAGATCCTGCAATTGCAGAATAAATTCCTGGTACTGGACTTGCTGTTTTTCCGTGATCTCATTTGGTGATGCCTCCAATAAAAGAAACTCCAACTTCTCAATCAACTAGAAGACATTTATATGGGAAATGGATCTGTTTTGACAACATCCTTAACATATTGTGTGTTCTGTCATAAAAAATGAGGCAAACCTACTTCCTTCGTACCTAAACGGATCTCGGTCACAAAAACAACCTTTTTTTTAACAGACAGATAGGAAATCTAACCCAGAACAAAACCAACTCAATGAAACCTGTATTACACATGTAACTTACCCCCCAGTTTCTAGAAGACCCCATTTAACTTTCTGAAAAACACCATAAAGTCAGCATAAATGAAAATAAAATCCTGAATTTACAGAGCAGGCACTGAACTTTTGCTCTTACATGACATTTTACTGGCTCAAATGTTACAAAATGAGACTGTTGTCCAGCAAAGCATTTGTATCTGACATGAGCTTGTATGCTATGGTTTAAAATGGAAGGGAATAGACCTCAGCTGTGTAGAAACACAGCACACAAAGCCCTTAAATGCACATTTAAAGTCAATACACATCTTCTTCATGGTTAACAATAAATCTGTAATTAAAGAAAAATATTAAAATTGAAGAAAAACTTCTAGGTGTTGAAGGTTACAGCCTTTCAGTCATTTGGCCACGGAAAAAGGGAAAATAGAGTTAGAGGGGGCTGTTAAGGATATGTGAAGCTTAAACTGAAATGCACCATTTTAACACTTACATTTAGCACCACTTCCCCCTTCTCCATCACAAGCTGAACATCCTCATCTTGGTCTTCACGCCACAAGCTCATGAAAGTGTTCATCTCCTGAGGTACGGTGGGGTCAGGACTTCCATCACAGCTGAGGTAATGCTCCCACTACAGAAGAGTTCAGAGGAAAGTGGATACAGGAGTGCTGCACACTGCTATTACAAGAAAAAGGAGGATTCTGAAAGACAAATATATTATAGTGACAAATTCACACCTGCATCTAAACAGGATTCTGACACCATCTGGTTTATTATCTCTATACCAGGAAAAAAAGGTTTATTTTGATATTAATGTGTTAAGATGCTTCTGCCCACCTCACATTGCTGTTTATACCTATTTATCAGTGGGTTCTGCTCTGCTCCACAGAAGCAATGAATTCAGTACCTGCCACGAGAGAGGGGCTGGAAAAATGAGAACAGAAACAAGGAAGGTGCAGGTGGAAGAGGCAGGTGGGTCTCAGATCAGGTTCTGCCAAGAAAACGGAAAACTCCTAGACGGGCAATAAAGTTGATTAAGAGCCTCTACTGCAACATGTTTAAACCTCCTTTCTCTGTCTCTGAAGGAGATTTCCTCTCCCTTATCAGCATCAATTCTCCTGTTGCAGAAACCTCTGGTAGGAATGTGAAATCCTAGATTAGGGCTTTTTAAAAATAATTTTATTTTCAAATCAATTCTTGGTCATTCCTGAAGTGGTGGAAAGAAAAAATCAGTAGCAGACTAAATCCACTTAATGCCAACCATAAGCCTAACACTGGCTCATGGGATCAATTTATCACCCATAATGGAATTTTTTTCATCCATATAACAGGATATTAAGGAAACATTGCCCTCCTGTTTGCTGTGAAGATTAGTAACCCCATGTTACTGAAGATTGCATTACAAAGGAAAATGGATCTTTTAAAGCAAAAGCACTTGTAGGATTACATTCCCAACCACCTCCATCAGCATTCCCACTGACTTCAAACAAAGCAACAATAGGGGAGTGCTGAGTGCACTGGAAACTCCTGTATAAAAGATTGATCAATTTTCAGTAATAACACATCTGATTTTTTTTTTTTTAACATCTTCGCACTTAAAAGAGAGCTTCACGTCTATCATCACATCCTTAGAAGTAACAGTGCTTTTTTTGAGAAAAGGGATAAATTTCATAGTAAGTTGTAAATGCATGTCTTCATCTAAATTGAAATTGTTCAGAAATAGATGTGGAAACTCAGCATTTGGTATTATATATTTCTTTTGCCTTAAATAATCTTAACAACAGACTAACAGAAACTCTGGTATTTCCCATAATCTACCAGTATTTTAGCAGACTTATTTTAAAACCAGTAGTTCTATTTTGTCAAAAACATCCATAAACAGCAGCTGGCAATGATCGCAAGCTGTAGCAGGGAAATGCCAATTGCATTTAGAGAAAAATTGTTATAGTGAGAGTGGTAAAGCTGTCAAAGATGCTGTGGTACCTCCAACTTTTAAATATTTCAAAACCCAATTGAGCACCTTGATTTAATTTCAGACTTTGCCCTGCTTGGTGCAGGAGGTTGAACTACAGGAATTTCAGAAGTCCTCTTAACATGATTTATCTTATGATTGTGAAGTTGTTCTGCAGAGACTTTAAAAGGATTAAGCAATACACAAGACAAAGAGAAAATCCTTGTGTCCACAAGCCTGTAGGATATTAAACCTTTGGTTCCTGATCAAAAGCCTGATCAAATCTCATTATCAGACTGAGTGATGTGTCTGCAAGATTCACAAGAATGAAACCTACTACTGTATTTCCACACTTTACCACTTAAAATCTAACTTGACAGGTACATAATGCCATAGGGTGATGATTCAACCACCATGGATGTCACCCTAAACTGCAGACATCAACTTTTAGCTGCATTTTCATGTGTTTCCAGCCCTGACCTGGCTTTGTGCCATGTCCTTCAAACATCTGACAAACCTCTCTCTCTGAATGATGACCTATGATACCCAGGAACCACTGAAACAAATGTTCTACAGAATTTCTTTTTAAACCCTGGCAGAACTTTTTTTTGGTGAAATGGTTAAAAGGGGAATGAATTAAAGAAATAAAAGAGGAAAACCAGATACCAGAACATCTGAAATTACAATTCCTCATGACTGTTGGGGTAAGGTGTGGGGCATAGATACTTTGATCACCAAACTCCTCTTTGCCCACATTTCTTTTCTGTGTGCTCCAAAGTAAAGAAGGTAAGAGAGTGAGCATGGCCTGTCACTGCTTTGAGATGGAATTTGAAATGCTGTCAGCACACACCTACATTAAAGAACTGGAAATCCTAAACTCTCCTCCTTGCCAAACATCTGGGCAGATTTTGGCAAGAAAGCTTACCTTGGCTTGTTCTCTGTATTCCATTTTCCACTGCTGTGCAGAAAGAAACTTCTGTTCTAGTGAATTAAGTTCTGCTAGTTCAGACTCCCTCTCTCCTTGATACTGTTTTAAAAAAAAAAATTAAACACTGCAGTTAAATATTTGGCTTATTTCTTAAAATTATATTATATACAAGAAACATATTTGAGCTATTTGATTGAGTTATTATTTAAACAAATCCAAACACCGAAAACTTGCTTTTTTAATGAAACATCCAATTGAGAAGACTGCAGTAGTTTGCAATATGTTATTGTCATCACAGTAGCTGCTGAGCCATATGATAAACATAATGTGACATATGATTGTAACCTCTCACTTGAACAGTTTCCGTATTAGCATCCTGGAGCCAGCTCTAATGGGAACTGCTAAAAACTGTAAGCACAATTTGGAAAAAGTGTGCAAGATTGTTTTATTTTTTCCCTTTGAATTTCTATTATGTTAAGTTCATCTTCTCCCTAGGAGGAAAAAAATACTCTGTGAAGTACAAGAGTAGACAAGAGTGACTCTTAAAAAAAAAAATTAGTTTGTTGTAAATCTCTCTTTTCCCCTTTTTAAACACAAAAATATTTATCTATTACCAACTGGTTTTTGTTCTGAATGCCAGTCTTATCACAAAAATAAAAATACATAGTCTAATCCACATACATACATATACAAACACAAACCACTGTATCTGCCCCAACAGACAAGCAATTAAGGAACTTGTACCAAATATCCTCATGGGGAACACAAAAAATACATTCAATTGAAAGCATAGTGGAAATGGAGGGAAAAAAAAGGCATTTAATCAAACTGAAGAATCACATATCACAAAAGGTAATGTATTTAAACTTATCAAAACTGGAAAATTTCCTCAATATTGTTTCTAACAATAAGTACATAAGGAAATTCATTCCTATTCTCCCACTAAATTACTGATGTTTTACAGGCCTTGTCTCAAGTTTAGAAATAGGATTAGATTTTTTCACTGAGTAAAAAACTAACCTTTGCCTCAAGCTTTTCCAAATGCTCTCGTTGAAGTCTCTCCTTTTCAAGTCTTTCTGCTTCTTCTTGTTCAGCTTGTAATTGGGCTTCACCTGAGGATTGGGAAAGAGATCAAGGGCATAACTACGTTTTACTAAATAAAATCTAAAAAATGATTTGGTTATTAGCTGTAATGACAAAACTACCACAAAACGAGCAACATAAATGTTTATCTTTCACTGCACAGGAATGTCCCACATGAAGATTGATTCAAATTAATTTCAATAGTACTAAAACACACTGTCTATGGCATTGCCCCTATCAGTCTGTGAGGATAGAAGTGGAAACAAGGACCAGCAAGTGCAGCAGCGGGAGTGCTCTCTCCATCTACAGCTTCAAAGGACACAGGTTCTCAATGCAAAGTCTTGGGTGAAACTCAGTGCTTTAATCCCAAAATCCTCTTTTCCTTTCCTACAACCACTAGTTTCCTACAAGTTCAATTTTACAGCTGTTTGCTCATTGAAATCCTCTTCAGGATGTGCTACTCCACAGTTCTGGCTGCTCTTTGCTGCCACAGGGACTAGAAAATTAGAGAGGATGTGAAAACTGAAAACTGATTCAACCTCTAAGCCTTCAGTCTAAGATGGCACCGCCTATGCCTCCATCCAGATGTTCCCAAACAGTGACTTGATGTCATCACCTTGAATAAATCATGTCAAGTGTGCGTGTTGCACTGAAGCAAGAGCAGCAGCAGTTCCCAAGCCTGCCTGTGCTCACCTGAGCTGCCACTCCCACCACAAAAGCTTACCAGTGATTAGCAGTCACTTACTGGCAGTCACAGCATGCCCAAGCCCCCACCAGGATGGATTAATGGCAAGTTAATTTTTCCCAACTTCCTAAGTGCAGTAGGAATAACTAGAGAAGAGAGTATTGTTCTGATAGGGAAGTGAGATGTAGCATCAAGGAACCGGGAATTTGGCCCACACCAGAAAAGAGGGAGGAATCATTTGTGTTTGTGAAACAGAGAGAGCAATTCACATCTAGCTCAGGATGTTACTTTCTGCCCATTTATTTAATATAAATTATTTGTCCATCATATTCCCTCTAAACGAAGCGCACAGTACCTTTGTCTTTCAGCTTCCCTTCCCCTCCTTTCTTTGGTTTTTCATCTTTACTTTTGCCACTGGACTTCATGTTTGCAGTAAGGGAGAAGAAAACAAATGTCAGTACTATTTTAATACGGTTTGGCAGTTCCATAACTCTGTAACTTTTCCCTTCTAATGCGATCCCTGAATTAAGATTTTAGACTCTGTCACAGCCAATGAAGCCCCCAGAATAGTAATGCACATTTTGGACACAATTTACTTCTCTTTTTTATGATAAGGTCTTACAATTAATGTATTTTTCTACGCTAGACATTCCCAACCACAGCCACAACACGAGAGTATTGAAAATTTTTGGTTTAATGCAGAAATTGAATAACAGGCAGATCTGCTAAGAAAGTAGATGCTACAACTTCAAACATTTTAGGAAATACCAGAAAATGTATTTTGGGACAAGCCTGGCATTAAGAAGCATCTAATTCACAAGAGAAAATAGCAAAGAGTTCTCTTTTCTGTTTTAAAATCCTCACTGCAACTCCAGATAGCTCACTGTTCACCTCCAGCCTAATCCTAGAATAATAATATTTTAAATTTGGGGTTCTCAGAAATTATCTGACCACTGGTCCTTCTTCACACACCAATTGTGTTACAAGTACTCTTATTTCACATTTGGATTCCAACTACCATATATTCAGATATAAATAACTACTTGTTCACTTCACACTACTTGGCATGGCAATAAATATACACCTAAATGCAACTTTCAGTATAGAGATAACCATGAAGCTGGGACAAATACAATGGTGACAACTAAGTGTCACCAGAGTCTGAGTGCATCCTATCACATTTGTTACCAAAGCATTCATTTGCAAAATTATCCCAAAATAGTCAGTAAAACCCACACTTCTACCCATTAGGATTTCAGGGAAGAATTTGCTATTTTCACTTTGATAAATAAATAAGTAATTAAACTGAAAATGGAAAATCTGCCTATTTCAATTACTTGCAATCACATTTTAGTCAACCACTTTTCACATTCCTATGACTTAACAGAGCACTGAGAAGAGTGAGATGCACAGCTGGGGAAGAGCAGATAAATTCATTATCACTGAATTAAGAATAACCTACAGGATAAATTTATGCAGCCCAGTTCCCATGGACTTCTGCCTGTTGTCCCTTCACTGCCCCTATTCGGTGTGCAGCCTATGGCTCAAATAACAGAATCCCAGAATCATTCAGGTTGGAAAAGACCTCCAAGATCATCGAGCCCAAGCTGTACCCAGTCCCCAGTGTATCACCCAGCCCAGAGCACTGAGCGCCACATCCAGTCATTTCTTGGACACCTCCAGGGACGGCGACTCCAAACCTCCCTGGGCAGCCCCTTCCAATGCTTGACAAACTTTTCATGATGAAATTCCTCCTGATATCCAAACTGAACCTCCCCTGGCACAGCTTGAGGCCGTTCCTCCTGTCCTGTCCCTTGTTCCCTGGGAGCAGAGCCCAACCCTAACCCTCTCCCCATCTCCCCCCACCAGCTGCCCCCTCCTGTCAGGGAGCTGTGCAGAGCCAGAAGGCCCCCCCTGAGCCTCCTTTTCTCCAGGCTGAGCCCCCTCCCAGCTGCTCCTGGTGCTCCAGCCCCTTCCCTTCTCTGGACATGCTCCAGCCCCTCAATGTCCATCTTGCAGTGAGGGGCCCAGAACTGGACACAGGACTCGCGGTGCGGCCCCAGCAGTGCCCAGCACAGGGGACAGTCACTGTCCTGGCCCTGCTGCCACCCCAAGGCTGGGACAGAGCCAGGACACTGCCTCTCTGCCTGGACACCCGTTGCCAAGCCAAACAAGCAACGGCTGCACTGGCCACACTCTCTGCAGCAGTCCTACAGGAACACTTGGCCTCCTTGCAAAAGGCACAAAAGCCCAGAGTCCTGGAGACGCCTCTTCCTCCTTCAAATTCACTTAACCCTGACCTGCTGCCTCAGGAAAAAAACCAAAAATTCAGATAAAGAAAATAAACACAACAGCGAACTACAGCGTGTCTCTGCCTACCTACCTTTTTTTTCGGTCTTGGACCCTAAAAGATCAGAGGAGGGGAAAAAAGGAAAGCGAACATCAGACAATAATTTCAGTACTGTAGAACATTAGGCACTCACACATGACTCTGGACCATCATAATTTATCAGACTAGACCACACTTATGATTATAGAAGAACATCTAGTTCTTCTCACTGTTAAAAAAGCTAATATACATGACATATGTAATTCAGTGTGGGACATTCAGTAAAATATTTTTTTCAGTGTTTTCTGAACTCATTAGCTGTGTTCCAAATAACGCTAAATTACATCATGCAATTACCTAGAACACAACAGAAACACCACCAAACTTTCTGTCACTCGTGGGGAAACTTCACTTGGAGAAACATAAATTAGGGAATTTCTCCAAACGACTACAGGAAATAAGAACCGATTCCACAAAACCAAACATCCAATAGAAAATCCTTTCCTTACCAATTACTTTTTCTGCGTAACGTCTAAATACTGCCATGTGAATTTGCATAAATGCAGAGGGATTAGTGACCCCCACGGGAATATTCTCTGCGGAGCGGAGAAGGGGGAAGAAGGAGAAGGGAGGCTGAGAACGAAGTTTGTTACCACAGAGCCATTCCGGCAACAAAGTCTGAGCCACCTCCCGGCTGGTTCCACAAGGAGCAACCACAGCAGCAAATCACGGCACAAGGACTTAGACCGGGGCTCACACAAAAGATAACGCGTCCCTCAGGTGCTTGTTTCAGCCTGAAAGCCTTTTTCCCACCTCCTGGTACTTTTAGTAGCTGACAAGGAACGCCTCGCTTTACTCCATGACCTCATCCTTCCCCATCCCAGCATCCTTCCCCTCTCCACCATCTAAGCCGTATCCCCGGCCCACCATGTCCCGCAGCGGGTCGCGGTGCCTCTCGCCGTCCCCGCGTCCCTCAGGATGCCGAACCCGCCAAGCTCCCCAGGCCCCGCCCGGCAGCCCCGGCCCCGGCAGCGCATGCGCGACTCCGGCCGGACGCGCGCTCCCGGCGCTGCCGTAAAGCGGCGCCGCGGCGGTTCCGGCAGGGAGCGGGTGAGATCCCGGTCCGGCCTTCCCGGGATCCGCGGGAGCGGCTCCGGGGGGAGCGAGGTGGGACGCAGAGCCAGGGGGAGGTGGCGGCCCGAGGAGGCCGGCGGGTCCCGCAGCGGGAGCTGGGTTGGATTCCAGTCACTTGTGATTTAGTTTTGGCTGCCCGACCCTGGCAGTGTGCAAGGCCAGGCTGGACGGGCCTCGGAGCAACCTGGGATAGTGGAAGTGTGCCTGCCCACCGCAGGCGGTTGGGACGAGACGTCTTTAAGGTCCCTTCCGGGCCAGGCCATTCTGTGATTTTGTGTTTACAGAAATAAAAATCAGTTACTTTGTCATTTATCCTTACATTTTGCCAGTGCACACTGGACTCAATTTGTAGTGCACTTAGGGAGTCCTTAAAAACGCAAAATTTATGAATGTGACAGTTGCAGGAATATACATGTATATGTATAAAATGGATATATCTATATGTAAAATATAGAAATGTTATACATACATATATATGGAGATAATATATCAAAGTGTGTTATAATAAACATTGCTATACGAATATATAAAATACATAAATATGTATTCTATTTATATATCTTTACCACTATATATGTATATATATATATATATATATGAAGATACAGTTTTTTAGCAGACCACAGGAGCAGCCAGGCCAGCGGGTATAGAATTGTAAGGGGTGTGAGAAAGCAGCCAATGAACAGCACAAAGTGTCCCAGTAATTGAAAGTTTTTAGAAGTTTTTTGTTTTCTGTTTGAGGGGGGAGGGGAGAAGACAATGAGAAGCTAAATGGAATAAAAAGTAAGAAAGAAAACAAAAGTAGGAAGAGACAGAGTAGAACTAGAATTAGAGCAAACAGGGCTCAGTAGGATACAGACGTTTTAGGAAGGCTAAGGCAGTGATTTACTGACTCCCAGGGAAGGCTAATGTCAAATTGATTATCCTTCAGGTAACAAAACCCAAACAAACCAAAAAATCACACAAGGACAGAGTTCACTGAAATGTGAGAATGGCCAGTTCCTTAAGAGGTGAAGTGATAAAACTGTACAAAAATGTAAGTGTCTTAAATGCCACCAGCACTTTCCTTAACCAGAAAATGAATGCCCTTTCACTGTGCACTCAGTTAATTAAAAACACGTTATTCTTTTCTCTCCAAGCTGCTGTACCTTGGAAGGGAGTATCCCAAAGGAGCAGACTACTTCAGAAGCCATTTGAAAGCAGCTTTTCTAAAAAACAAAGATGAGACAGATCCTGATAAAATTAAGCAACTGATTGCCCGGGGAGAATTTGTTGTAAAGGAGCTGGAGGCTTTGTACTTCCTGAGGAAATACCGAGCCATGAAGCGGCGCTACTACAGCGACGACAAGCCCTGACCATGCCTGTAACCACACACACCCAGGAAAGGTAACAATAAAAGAGCTCTAATTGCAAAAGAAGTGAAATGTAAATCCTTCCAACCCCTCTAGAGCACCAATCAGGGAGCTGCTTCCCTGCCGAGAGTCGCTTGAAGGGTTTGGGGTGTGCAGTTTATGGGTGATAGGTTTTCCTCCGCTCCTTCTGACCTCCTCAAACTAAAATGTCAGGTATGAAAGGATTTTGCAGAAACGAGTGGTTGCACAGCCCTGTTCTGTTTCACTTCAATGTATGTGTCGAACAGAAATGCTTCTTACCCCACAGCTGTGTGTTTGGGTGTCAGTTCAAGGTGCTGTGCTTGCTACTTGAAAGATGAACCTGATTTTAAAAATCCTCCACAATTAATGATCCGTTTCTGCTGGAAATGAGCACTCTCTCAAAAGTGAAGTTCCCAGCCCTGGAGAGGGAGTGCTGTTTTCAGTTCTGGTTTCTGGAGTTCAGGAAAGACAAGGAGCTACTGGAGAGGATCAAGCAGAGGCTGTAAACATGAGAGGTCTGGAGCATCTCTTATGAGGAGGGACTGCAGGAGCTGGGCCTGTTTAGTCCAGAGGAGGGAAGACTGAGAGGGGAACTCATCAATGCATATAAATATCTCAAGGGTGGGTGCCAGGAGGATGGTGCCAGGCTCTTTTCAGTGGTGCCCAGCAACAGGACAAGGAGCAATGGCCATAAACAGAACACAAGAAGTTCCACCTCAGCATGAGGAAGAACTTCGGTACACTGAGGGTGGCAGTGCCCTGGAACAGCTGCCCAGGGAGGGCCTGGAGTCTCCCTCTCTGGGCCATCCCAAACCTACCTGGACTTGTTCCTGTATCACCTGCTCCAGGTGACCCTGCCTGGGCAGGGGGGTTGGATTAAATGGTCTCCAGAGGTCCCTTCCTGCCCTGACTATTCTGTGATTCTGTGAAAGTAAATTCTTTAAGCTTTTAAACTCACCTGCTCAACTTGCAGAGGCACCATCTTACTGTGTCAGGGAGACAACTGTGGGGTCAGGAAAGGGGTGAGTTTGAACAATAGTGCTTGAAGCACTTGGGCCCTGAAGACAATTCCTGCTACTGCTGATTTCTGCTTTTGTGTAACTGCTGCAGCAGGAATAGAAAACTTGATCTTTGCCCCTGGAAGAGAAGTTTGGCCATGGCTGTTTACTCCAGGCTGTCTCTGTAGGCCTTGGCTCAACTCACACTTGCGTCAGAGCTGTGTTGGGTTGGTTGGTGCTTCCACCAACTAAATGACAGTGGAGAAACAATCTTTGAAATATAGGTAAGGAATCACTGCAGTAGAGCTGTTGGCCGTAGCAAGTCTTCACACTGTCACTAAGGAGTGTTTTAAGATCAAAGAATTGCCAGCAAAGGCATCAGCAAAACCAGGTTTAATATTAAAGTAGAAGTGTGACAAAGTCCATTCACAAGACTCACTCCACTATTTACTACGTGGTTAAAGCACACAGAGAAAAAGCAAACTAAAATCTACAATCAAGCAAACTAAAACTGAAATCAGCCAAAACTTATCTCTGTGGACCCTGGGGATACAAAAAGAGTAAGGACAGAAAAGGGTAAGGATAAAAGGAATAACGGAGATGCTCCTGTTGAGTCACAAAGTTCAGAGTGGATCCCCTTGCTAAACTGAGCCCCAGATCTGACCAGTGGTTTATGCCTGAAGGTTTAACAGTACTTAAACTTAACAACACTTAATCCACAGTTTGATTTAAAATGATTTAACTAAAGATTCATATAGAATTTCCTATAAGCACAACAGCAACTCACTCATAGGCCTGAGTTACTTGCAAATGTACAGTACTTAGAATCTCTGAGAGCACTATGTGTTGTACATTTTCTATTAGCATATCCACTCATGAGCACAGTCCTAAGGGAGTATGTACAAGGTATAAAATTCCCATGGAATTCACTGAAGCACTTACCTTAGATACCTTTGCATCCCATCAGTGACTGAAGGGTTGAGCCTCAAGGAGGAGGGGCATCATTCCACGCTCTGTTGTCACTGCTGGTCCTCCAAATACAGCAAACAAGAGTTCACTGCCTCTGAGAGGCCCCACACAGAGGGAGACGTCTCATCACTGCCCAGTGCAGTCCAGGAGAGCTCCAAGGGCCTCACTCAGACCCACTCTTTATAGGGTCACAGAGAGGTGGGTTTAGTCACAGCAATTTTCCATCATGACCCCAGTCCAGGTTGGTAACTTCCTTTGGAATTTCAAAAGCAAAAATGGTGTTACACTGGGGGTGTTCTTCAGGCAGGCTAAGTAAGTTTTCCAGGCTATTGGTTACAAAGCAGGAGCTCCTCAGACAGCACCAAATCCTGGGAACTGTTCCTGATGAGCTCCAGAGAAGCTGAGCCCAGGTGCTGCTTGTTAAGGCCAAGGCCTAATACGAGCATTTCTGAGATCACAGCTGGCCTGAGGAGGAGGGAAGGGGGGGATGCAGCACCACCCTCACCGAGATCTAGGACAGAATTTAAAAAGTGATGGCGGAGTTCAGTACCTTGTGATGAAATGCATGCGCTCCAGTTTCCACCACCACACTGATGTGAAGAACTCCTTCCACATCAGCTGAGCTCCTCTGCACGTCCACCTGCTCTGAGCAGCCGCCCCTCTCAGAGACAGGGACACCAAGGGGGGCAAGGACAGCAGCTCTGGGACAGGCAGCACCAGCAGAAGTACAAGAAAGAATCGAGAACAACTGCCTAGCACATGGAATTTGGGGGATGCTCTGTTACCTGAAATTCTTTCAGAGGAAAAGGAAACTGGGACACTCACAATAACTAATTTTTATTACATTACAATAAATAGGAGCAGTACAGTTTGACAAAAAAATGACAAATTCCAGATCACCTCACAGCACATACTCCTAAAAACATTAAAAATTTTAAAACAAACAGTGGTCTTTTTTTTTTTGCCTTTTTTTAACTTAATGTCTGGCATGACCAACATTCCTAGGTCACACAACCAAATTATGGAAAAACTGGATCACACTGCATATGTTCCACATCAAATAAAGCACAATGTACAAAATGTGCATGTTTCAGTTTACACTATACAAAAATAGTTAAAATACATTCCAGGTAAACATATTACATTAAGAAGTCATTCTAGTAAGAAGTTGGCACTCGAGGAAAAAGCAGAAGTATTTTCAACATGAAAACACAAGACAGTGGAATAAAGAAATGTTAGGAAAGATTTACCATCTATGTAGCTTTATGTAAACTTGAGACACAATGATTTGTTTTACAGTTTGATGGTCTTTGAAGGTAATAATTGTATTGCTTCATAGTCTAGACAAGAGCAGAAGATTGTGTGTGTGTCAGTATTTACCCATTATCCTGTTACTACTGTGACAAAGCCCACACAGCAAAAAATTACCAAAAAATTTCAGGGCAATGAAACTGGTCAGAATAATTCCTTTTGGAGCAAACCAATGATCCAGGTATTTAGCAGAGTTACATAAAGCTACTGTAAGAAGGTGTTATTCCCTGACACATGGCAGTTTGATGTGGTGATGTGGGCAGTGACTCCCAGGCTTGCTCAGGAGCTGCTCTCAGGACACACAGCACCCAGGGATGTTCTGTGGAAGCATCTCAAACAGGGCAGGGCAGTGATGATGGAGCAACTAGCGCAAGCTGCAATCCAACATGCTTCACCAAATCTCAATAAACAGGAAGACAAAACTGCACAACAGTGGCAAGGATGGGGCTGGGTTTGGGTTTTTTCCAAGTAAATAAAGGCTAATCTAAATGGATTTTGTACTAATTTAATTAGACAGCTCACTTTTGCTGAAAAACCCCAACATTGGTTCATATATACCTTTATAGTAGAGCTATACAAATCCACTTTTGATGAATAAGACATTTCAGCTACAAATTCTCCTAACAGCTTTTAGTTAAATTAACATCAGAATTTTAGACCAGCCCTAATGTGACATGCAGTGTGACTCAGTTACCAAAATTAAAGTAACCTTAAGATTACTCCCATTTGCTCAAGGCTTACAACCCACTTTTGCTATGTTCTTCATGTATTATCAAGAGTGTATAAAATGTGCAAATAACGGTCTCCAACACATTTTAACCTTGGAAGCTCTGAAATATTTTGTGACATTAAGAATCTGTTCTTACTCTTTATTGGTCCTTACAGTATAAAGTTAGGTTCTCCTGTTACTGTTTTTCAGAATATTTCATAACCTACCTTTCACATTGAAGCTGAGTGGAGGGGTCTGGATTTTGGTGAAGAGTGGGAACTGGGGAGGCACAGGCAGGGAAAGGCCTGATTTCTCCCAGAGACAATGAAATTAAAGAGCATGGAGCAGTCCAGACACTCTGTGTTCCCTGTCAGCTTTGCAGCTCTCCACCTACAACAGTCACTCTGGGATTTTTTGGAGAAGCAAAATAATACTTTTCACAGAAATGGTCCAAGTTACACAGTTCAATTTTTACATACCTGTGAAAAATGTCCACAGAATACCTTAGTTTAGGGCAATGCTGCTATTCCCTGTTCCAAATTTTCCAGTGTCCTGAACTATCCTACTTCAATGCCTTGTTTTAATTTTTTGGGTACACCAGAGTCACACCTTCCAGTGTCACTCTGCAGCTGAGTTACCTCCTGTGAAGAAGTGCACCTTCAGGAACCAAAGCTGTCCTGAAACTAACAACTCCACATTTATAGGGAGACACCAGGAACTGGAAACACTGGCTTGTACTTCAGTGGATAACTAGGCTACTGCAGTACCAAAAGGTGAAAGCTCCTGCAAAAATCCTGCATTAATTCCAATCAGAAAAAAAGGGGGGGCGGGGGGAAGAACAAAAATCACAAGAGAACTTAATCACAGAGAAAGACAACATTAAACTCTTGGTGTAGTTTCATGACAGTCTAGACACTGGAATGCCACTCACCAACCATTGAATCAGTACTTCACAGACATCACACAAACAACACTGACTCTGGAAATCATGTTCTATGCTGACAGATTGTGCAAATTCCACACCATTTCCATGGCATAGTGGATTTCCAAATTATTTGCATGAAGCAGCTAAATTCAACTCATTCATTCACTCATTTGATGTTGGTAGAATTTAGAATTTCTCCCCTAATTTGCACAAAATGGGCATCTGGAAATATTTAATGCCACTCTTGGCGGGGGGGGAAGAAAAAGAATGATTTTTCTCCACTATGTAATTTAGGATTGATTCTGATTTAATTCTTATGGTAAATTCTGGGTCTATGTATGAATTAACCTAAGAATTTTAATCAATTTCTCTGTCAAGGCATTTTAGTATTTCCTAGGGACACTCAGGGTGAAATCCTGGCCTTACTGAACAAAGCTACTCAAAGCTTTGACACAGGGGGTTTCCCCTTGCTCTTCAGACACAAAAAGTCAGTGAAGCTCTTAAAGCAATGCATTAACAGTAGCAAATCAACCTAATTAGAACTTTTACTTTTTCCATTGACAGGTGTGCATTATTGTCTTTTAAAATTTTTTTCTTTTTTTTTTTAAATTTTTTATAGAAAAAATAGAGTATTTAAGGAGCAACCATGACAAATTGCAGTGAATTTTTATTTTTTGAAAGTTTTTTCTTTACATTCATTAAAGTTGATCTGAAATGCTACAAGACTAGATGCCTAGAAGCAAAATCTACAGGAAGACTATAAAGGCTTCTGGTCTCTCTCTATTGCAATCAGTCTAAAATAAAGGAAAGGCTGAAATGAAAGTTTCTTTTGCTAACTAGTCCTTTTTCCCAACCGAATTTATAAACCCAAAAATTTAGAAGAGATGTTAAAATGTGTAGAGCATCATTTGTTTGCTTTGCACACAGAACAGAAGTTCACAATCAGTAAGAAAAATAGGAAGTTAGCAACTGTGCATGCACCAAAGAATCCTAAGACAGTTCTCGGGGGTTTTGTGGGGGTGGTTTTTTTTGTTTGTTTTGGGTTTTTGTAGGTTTTTTTATTTTCACAGGCATTGCTAGTTCAAGAACCAACAGTCAAAGAATACTGGCACTTTAAGAGGAATGAAGTTTCCACTGTCATTTAAAACAAGCATTCAGGTAAAGCTAACAGGATCATGAAGCAGAAAGTAAAGAAATGCTAAAACAAATGCTAATAATTTAGTGTAATGTACAAAATTACTTCAGTACTTCTTAAGAATAAGGATAAATTGTATTTACATAATTATACACTTTGCCTTTGTCTTCTTTTTCTTCTTTTTACCATCTTTGCTCATCTTCTCTTTGTGTTTTCTGATTTCTCGAACTAATGTGTAGAAGGCATCATCAACACCCTGAAAAGATACAGAAAGATACAAATTAGGATCAGGTTCAGACTCAAGAGGCCTGCTGAGGTACAGCCTGTGTCCTTCCCTGGCCATGTGAGGGGGGTTCCATCAGCACATTTTGCTGCCTACCTGCCATCCTTTGAACAGTGAATCCTGAGTGCAGGATTAATCCTGTTCCTCTTTGGAATTCTGAGCAGCACTGACACAACCACCTGAGGGAACTGCTTTGGTGCCAGCAGGAGCTGACACCTGCTGCCCTATTACTCAGGTGTTCCTAAACTGGGCTTAGGGCATCCTGCAGGTTACTCACAGGTGCCCCACGGGTGGAATTCCATTGTTGATGTGGGAAGGAAGATAATGAAGTGTGTGGTGCCCTCGTCTCCATCTCCAAGGGCACACCTTGCCTCACCTTAAGCTAGAAAAGTATCATATACAGAGTGTGTATACAATAACATCTCACAATTAGGTTGTAAGTAGATATTACCATAGAATCATGGAATGGCCTGAGTTGGAAGGGACCTTAGAGATCCTCCAGTTCCAACCCCAACACCTTCCACTGCCCCACGTTGCTCCAAGCCCCATCCAACCTGGCCTAGGACACTTCCAGGGATCCAGGGGTAGCCACAGCTTCTCTGGGCAACCTGTGCCAGCACCTCACCACCCTCACAGGGAAGTTGTGAGGCATTAAGCATATTTATGCTTTAATAACTTACATGCAGCTCTGGAATGTGAATCCTAATATTTGTACCACTAATTCAATATCAAAGACATAGTTATGGTTAATCCACATATTCTGATCATATCTCAGCACACTGGTATAGTAATCACACCACAGTTTTATAAATCTTTACACATGCAAATCAATCAAATCAATCCCATGTCCCAATGATAAATTATTTGATAAATCATTCTATTCAACTTTGAAAGTTAAGGACACTTGAAACACATTCTCTCTGGTGCTCTATAGTGACTTAAAACCTCCATGGCTCCAAGACTTAAGCTACAGACACAAAAGCTAAAGTTTGTTCACACGGAGTAGTTTTTCATTATTTTCAGGGGTAATCACAGCTGACCGAAATTATCTCTGACCAAAAAAGATCAGCACGCCTGATATGGACCACTACCAAGTACAGTGTTGTACAATGTACTTTGTTACAACTTACTTATAGGAAACAATTTATGGCCTTGCTCTGAGGTTGCTTCAAATCCTACTAAAATACTCATGTTGTCAGTCTGCCTTTACATTTAAAAATTTGAATACAGGCAGTTATAAAATCTTTAAGATAATAATGTTCTTGATTCTTTGCTGCCTTGCTCCATATATCTTTTAGATAGATGAGAAATGTTACTGTATCACAGCAGCCAAATGCCTCACTATAGAATTTGGTCTAGAAATTCAGCCACTCAAGTTTGCCTTCAAGCTACCAAAAAAACCCCCAAACACTCTGCATTTCCTCCTCTATGTCTACTTCAGTAAAGAACTGAAAGTGAACTCTGGAAAAACAAAAAGACAAAAATCACCTAATTCATTATTGTTTCAGCCAAACTCCAAGTGGTGATGAAACTCTTAATATGAAAAGTCCAAACAACAGGGAGGTGTGAAATAGCTTCACTTAAAAAGCAGCACTCAGCTAAATTTATTTAAAACCTTGAAGTTCATAAAACATTTACACACAACTGATGTTCAAAGTCCTTGGCAGTCTATCTCCCAATATTAATAGCACACTTTTTCATATTACAAGACCTTGCAAACAACTTGTTCTACATTCTGAAGCATTATTGACCAATACAAAATTGATGCAGCATGCCTAGTGGGAGAACAGCCTTTTTTCCGTAAAAGGTCATGTCACTCATTAGTTTTTGGAAAATTAAAAATACTTGGTATTACTTTAAAGAGAACTAGTGTATTTTGCTTACAGCTTCAGCATTAATGCACAAAATGACTATTTAGCAACGTTCAAGTAGGGAAATGGTATGGAAGTAGCAACAGTTCATGATTCCATTGCAGGTCTCAGTACTAAGAAGAAGGAGGACAGCACTAAGAATCAATCACAACAGACAAAACAACAGTTTCATTCTTAAAACACGAGAACCATGTAAGAACAACCTCTGCCCAATGTTCTTCTACAAGACTGTTCACACTGCCTTACAGAATCACCTTTCAAAACTGGCTTTCAGTCGGTGCCTTCAAACGAGGCACACTTAAAAATTGCCATTTAAGTCTTCAAACAAGCAACCCTTTCTCATTAAACTTGTTTTAAAATAAATGCAGAGAAAATAACTCGTACAAAGTAAGACCCAGATACTATAATGAAGCTTATACACATGACTTCCCAGTCAAGGCTGAAATTTTTATTCTACCTAATAAGATGATGATCTTTTAAATACAGCACATGTTGCAACACAGAGTCGTAGAATGGTCTGGGTTGGAAGGGGTCTTAAAGACCAGCTAATTCCAAGCCCCTGCTGTGGACAGGGACACTTTTCACTAGACCAGGTTACAGAACTAACTTGGCTTTCATCTTTGCATTTACACCTTTGTAGACCAAGCGCCACAAATGACTGATTATGTCTGGTCCTGCCACAATTCGTCTTCAATTCGGGTCATTAATATAACATGACATACAAAACTATGCTTAGACCATTTGTGAGTTAGAAGTGGAGAACACAAGGTAAAGGGAGGTCTTTCACTTTTCAGTCTGCCCATTAAATTTTCAATATAAGTGTGGGTACTCTGTCTCCAGAAGGTCCCTGAAGGCATCAATGCTGTGAGAGCAAAGGCTGCCAACCTTTCCAGTCAGCTCTTTCAGTAGGAAGGGACTGCAGGCAGCTGACCTTCCTCCCTCTGACAATGCTCTTATTGTGTGCAAGCCTTTGGGGAAGTTAAGACGTACTGAATGAGAGCTTTAAATCCAGGCTCAGATTAGAAACTCACAATTCCCCGTGCAGGCTCAGAACTAAACCCCAGAGCCTCACTAAAGGTGCACTGACAGGCCCTGCTCCTGGCCCTTGTTCTTCCAAAGGGCAGACGGCACAGAAACAGCAGAACTGATCCCACAGGAACAGCCTGCTCCTGGCTACAAGTTTCCTTTCCGAGCCCCACATGGTCTCATGGCTGCAGAGAAGTCTGGAGATGTGATTGCATGACCACAAGCATGCACGAGGCTGGGCAATGAACCTGGCTGGCAATAACAAACACCAAATTCATAAGGAATTTGGAATTCCTTAAAATCCTAGCTCCAAAAATAACCCTTAAACAGGTTCTAAATTGCAGGAGTTCTTTTTTATATATTTCTAATATTTAATGCATATATGCATACACACACCTATCAGTCATGATGAATAGAAGTTATTTGTATACCTCTGTAGTACTATGGAGAGAAATCATTAAATTGCGGTTTGAATCAAGAATTTAAGCATTTTTAAATTCAAATCTGGAACTTTTCTAATTCAAACTATTAACCCAGCTCAATCCGAATTATATTATCTAGATGTCTGCTTGTAGCGTGCTTTTTATTTTAAAAATCTGATGCTGTCACAAAAAGTTCTTTTGAAAATTTCACATGCAGTTTTGGAAATTTCTCCCTGCTAGCTGGAAATTACACATGGAGCAAAAGATGTTCTGTCCTTTCTGCTTTACTGTTTAACAGCCAAAGGAATGAAACTCTTGGAAAGCATCAGCAGTTCATGGCAGTCTGGGTAGCCAAAGTTTTCCGTTTCCTTGTGCAAGACCAATATAACTTAAGAAGGCATCCAACAGGCAGCAAGAAGACAAACAGTATTCCAAGGGGGAGAAAAACACTCTGAACCATCCAACTTGATTATTCACAGAATACTAACATTGCAATCTGTGTTACAGAGAATATTTTAGAAGTCTAAAATCCCAGCTGTAAGGCTCACACCATCAGGTGCTACTCTCCTTAGCCACCTACTACACATCAGACTGAAACAATACATTTTTTTACTGACTGGAAAGTGATACAAGCCAGGCTGGTTTAAATATTAGACTTCTCATTCCACTCAAATCAATACTGAACTACAGCTGTGCCATAACAATTTTGGAATAGGCTTCTTCCAGCTTAACTCCCTAAATACAAAGTTGCTGAAATGCCTATCAATACCATGTAGAATTCACTTGAGGATAAAGACAAATGATTCCTTCCCTAGGCAAACTCCTGAAGTTCTAGAGCCCTAGATCCAAGACTGTTTTCTAAACAGGGTGCAAAGAAGAAAGAAAACACAACAACAAACATTCAAAACTCAACAACATCCACTGTTGACAAAAGATTTTTTTTATCATCCTCATGAGGAAAAAGTGCAAAACCACCCCAAAAAATACTTCTCTTGGACATCACCAGAAAGAAAGTAGGAAGCTGGTAGAAAGCAAGCATGTGTTCACTGAGACACAGATAAGAACCTGACAATCTGCAAAAATCCTTCCACTGAAAACCATGATTCCCACCATCCTATTCTCATTCTCTCAACAGGAAGGGAAAGCAGACAGAACTCAGGATCTTTCAAGTCCCAGTATAAAAACAAAAAATTCTACTTTGTGATATGGTTACATCAGTAACACACCGAGTAACTGCAAAGTTGGTTTCCAGAAGGCTACAGGGCTTAAGCAATTTAATTCCTATTGCTCTCATCAAATGTCATCTTGCCCAGCTTCTTTTTGTTGCTTTTTGATAGCTGGGAAGCATAAAACAAGGTGTTTTGACGGCTTAAATTTTAGTGATATTTGGATGCAAGACTAGGGAGCTTCGTGACTGAAGTTTCTAGTTTCCTGCAAAGGAAATCTGTGACACAAAGAATATCGCAAAGTGATTAAATCATATAATGAAGGTTGGAAAAGACCTCCAAGAGCATCGAGTCCAACCTCTGACTAATCACCACCTTGTCAACTAAGTAATTAAGTGTCACATCCAGTCATTTCCTGAACATCTCCAGGGATGGGGACTCCAGCACTTTCTTTAGGGAAAAAAAAAACTTCTAAATAATTATCTCTGATAATTACCTCTAAATAATTACCAGTTATTCATCACTTAAAAGCTGAGACTTATAAACCTGAGCAGATCTAGGAAAAACTGATATGAATCAAAATTTCTCCTCCAGAAACCAAACTGCCTCACTGTAGGGAATATTCCCACACTGTGACAGTCCCTGGAGGATACAACCCAAATTCTAATATTTCTCTGCCACATATTCTGAAATACAAACACACCTTGAAAAATGAACAGTTTTTCTTTTACACAACGGGAAATGCCAGGTCATCCTCCACTTGGACAAGTATATAAGGAGTAACAACTCACTGTCTGCAGTGGTGCAGAAAGAAGTGAAGAATTAATGGGATAGGAATATTTGCAAGGAGCTGCTCCAATGATTTGCTCAAAAAGCACTGGAAGTGATTTAGACAACCACTTCTTCCATACCAGTTTCTTCTGTCCTCCCCTCCTCCCTTTTTTCTTACAGTGGAATATATAGATAAAAAAAAAAGATGTTGTGAGAATTTGGGTATTGGGGTTTTTTGGTGCTTTCCTGTTGGTTTTGGTTTAGTCCCCTCTCTCCTCCAGTGTTCCTCTGCTGTTGCTTAACCCCCACCTCTCGTAAAGGCTCTCAAAAAAAGGTGAAACCTTATTTTGTCCACACCTGGATCATTCGTGGCATTATAGTCGACCAAAAAAAACCCCTAATGGCTTTCTGGAAATGGTAAGGGTAAATTTTTTAAGCTAGGGAAGAACAAGGAAATAACGGCATGGCATAAGGAGGGCCTGAGAATTAAAAAATCCTGTACACCAGTCAAATACTGTTCTGCTGCATTAGGAACCTCCTATTTCTGTATCTGAGGAGGACTCTAAGTGTTTTAATCTTCTCCCCTCAGTTCATCAGCCTGAAGATTCAACCAATATTCACTTCAACAGCATCTGCAATATATTCCTAATAAAACTCCTTCCTCCTAACTTCTTCCCACTGAGAACTGTGCCTCCATTTCCCAGCTGGAGAATTCAATATGCAGTAAAGACTTCTTGTTAATCCATTTATCAAAACCCCACAAAACAAACAAATCTATATCTAGGACACTGAAATGTGATTGGTTTTATATCTGGAATTACGTCATTGATTAGCCACAAAGAGTCTGATTGGCAAGACAACCTCAATCAGTTTTATTTGGCAAGTGATTTGCAACACTTACCCTGTTACATTACAAACTTACCCTGTTACATTACAAGGCATTTTTTAATTTTCACGCACCCTGGAGTCTTTTCTTCTTTGCTGATTTTTTTCACTCTGTACTGTCGGATCTCTCGCACCAATGTATAAAAAGCATCCTCCACTCTCTGCATTGTAAAACACAACTCCTTAAAAATCGCTTTGTTAATGATTGAGACGAAATGGGACACCCATGGAAGGAGAAAAAAAACCACAACAAAACTACTGAAATTATGAGCTTTACTTGAGAGAAGTATATGGGGCTTCATTTATGTATTTAAAATGCTGGGCTTGCTCATTTGCTTCTTGGTAATACTTCTTAATTCAAGCTTAATTCAACATTCATTGATTACTAATTATTGTCAGTACTACGCTTCAAGTTCTGCTTTTTTTCTGTGCATGGCAACACTGGGCCAAAAAAAGGGTAAGACTTATTTTCTTCTATTGCTGAAAATGATACTGCTTGTTACTGAATCTATTCCCACATTTCTGTGGGCATGGATGTATTCAGGAGGCACAAAATCTTATTAGCTTGTGAACTGGGGGGTACTTAGGAACACACATAACTAAACCACCCACTTGCACTTTTGAGCCAAAGTGAGAACATGTTACTGTTTGGGCAAAGAAAAGCAAGCTCCTTTATGGGGAACTTTGCAAAAATCCACTGATCAAGCTAACAAAGTATTTAAAAAGTCCCTCCAGGTGATTTCCTAAGTGGTTATAAACAAATAAAATTTTCTAAGTACACTAAATTTTGCGCAGTGCTGTTTTTAAAACTACTAGCTTTACAAAGCAAGCGCTGTGCTATTAAACTTAGGAAAAGTGGTATCTCAGCCACGACAGCAAATGTTCATTATTATAATCTTTAAGAGCTTGGTTACATCAACAAGACACACCTGATCTGTTCCTCTGGGCCCGACGCAGCAACCACGAGGGTCCCAGAACAACTGAGCACAATCTGTGAAGTTCTGCTGCTCAGATTTTAACCTGCTGCAGAAATGCTCCTCAGGTGTTCCAGGGATGACACAGAGCTACATGTTTTAACTTCTCTGGTCTCACACCTTACTTTTCTGCAGCCCTGCATTTAGGCCACTTGGCTATGACACCACCAGCATTAAAAAGAAATAAATGTATGGAGACTGAAGTCATCTTTAACCAGATACAATATAAAGAGATACAGCACCAGCTCTAAGTTATAATATTTCCAAATTAGTGTATCTGTGCATAAGCTCAAGAATTTAGATCAATCTGTGAGAGGATGTTCTTAAGAGAACAAGATGAAAAATGTTCCACTGCAGCTTTTTAAGGGGAGAGCAAATCTCTCCTCTGCCTTACTATCAGTCTCAGTACTTGTCTCCTCAATCAGCTCAACAGGGTTGTTAATTTAATACACACTCATCATTTGAAAATAAAACCATAACAGACTGATGACTGTGGTAAGAAGCAAAACCACTTTAGCCCCAAAACTTTATTACTACCAATGGATAGCCTGGGCTTTTATTTGGTAGATTTTCCATAAATTCTCTCTGCAGTTAATCTTCGTATTATGCACTGAGTAACAAAAACCAGCCAACATTTACTGCCACAGTTACTGGGTCATTTTGCATGACCTGTGCCACACGTTATCAAATTGAACACTTATTTTTAACACACTGCTGCTTATCTGAGGGTTCTTCTGAACTACAGCCTCTTCAATTCGAAGATTAAATTAATTACGTTTATTTCTTGGATTATATTTCCCTGTATATACATAACATGCCCTCTCAGGATGTAGGAAAGTATGGACAAGTCTTACATTCCAGGTCTGACAGGTCACAAAATGTAAAGAAAGCCACTAAAAACAGGCAAAATCCAAGTAAAGCTCATACTTCCACGTTTTTCTGGAAGGAATGGAAGTTTCTTTCTGAAGTAGAAACAGCAAACATTGATCAGCTGCTATGTGCCAAAGCACAGGCTGTACAAGAATCAACATTTTTGCATATCTACTGTTTTGCAGTAGAAAGCTGTAATTAGATTATGGAGCTTTCACATGAAAAATTAGGTAACAATTGTTGAGTCAACATTTATTGCCAACTTTCCCATCACCAGCAGGAGCTGTAATTTGCTTTAGCAATGCAGAGAGATGGAGAGACAAAAAGGGAGAAAA
Organism: Callaeas wilsoni; assembly: GCA_013398955.1. NCBI lineage: Eukaryota > Metazoa > Chordata > Aves > Passeriformes > Callaeidae > Callaeas > Callaeas wilsoni. Next base: position 263,740 of record VWPU01014396.1, on the reverse strand, counting down.
GAAATTGCTATTACTGCCACCACCAAGAATAGTCTTATGAACCCTGCTGAAAGAGATTATTCTGAAAGAAAATCTGTACAGACATGTATTTGCTTATATCATTAGCACAAGGTGACATTTTAAAGAGCCAGATGCCAATCCTACAAACTTAAGTCATTTTAATACCAACTTAAGACTCTCTAGTATTTTTTCCTTCAATAAGCAATGACAATATATGTAAAATGGGATTAATCAATCAGCTGGTTTAGCTATCAGAGCTAGAAGCAAAAATACCCTTTGGCAGTTATTAAAAACTTCAAAATCTAAACAGCCCAAGGAACCCAGGACCTTCGTGCACTGTTTTTGAGGTGCTTTTGCCTTCTGAATGACAGCTAAACACTCCATTTAAAATATGACTATGTGCAAAGAAAGGCTGTTCAAATACAGACCAAAGTATCCCAAACAGGAATTTTCACAAGTTCCACTTCTGTAACACTTAAACTAACCTAATGAAGGTTAGCCTTGACAACTCAAAATAGTTCTGTGCCCATCCTTAAACACCTGATCACAGCTGATCTCCTAAAAGCAACGAAAACTTTCTTTCCTTGGAGCTTTGACCTTGGGGGAGGACTAAGCTTTTCCAGAAAAGTTCTACCTTACAACAGATAAGTGACATGAAATAAACTCAACTGCCAGTGTAAAGTCTGACCAAGTTAAAACTCATTGAAAACAAAGCTTTAAGATGAAACTTGTACACAAGAACTGGATTAAAAATGGCTTGGAGTGGTACATTATCATTAAACAGATACGACAAACTCCTAAAAAATGGTTCAAGCAAACTAAGTTATCAGTTAGCCATGAATTTTAACTCAGATGAAGGAATGAATTTCTGTAAATACTGCCCCAGTTACTTCTCCAGACCAGGCACAGGTTCTCAACTTACTTTCATCACAAGGCTGGGGCCTAACCCACTGTACATCAGAGAGCTGAAATAACCAAAATGCTTTTTAACAGCATCCTGGTGATTTAGGACAACTTCTTCATTACACACTTGATAAGTGTGTTTAAGCATATATTCTCAATAATGAGGTGTCAAACTTTGGGAAACCCTTTACTATGCTTGCAATAATGCTCATTTATCTGCTTTTCCTGTGAATCCAATACCAGCAGGAAAGCGGAAATGTTCCAAGGGAAACAAAGCCCTTCTGAAGGTGGTTTGGCCTTACAGCTTTTCCCTGCGTAACTCCCAGGCAAAGGGAAGCCCAATAAAGAATGGGGGGGATGCTGCCTTGGTGGGGATAAATCAAGTTTGTCCCTCATCTCTCATTGGTATTATTGATAAAATTGGGAGCTACATGGTCATGTAGACAGGGAAGAACCTGCATGTAAAGCTTACGTCAAACAGAGAAAAGCAAAATCAGCAATCAAAATAAACCTAAGCCATTCATCGCCTTCTCCATAAGGATTGTGAAAGGATGAGTAAATGCTCATGGCCTTACAAAACCACAAGCATTGCCACTTGTTTACATTCAGAAACAGGACTATCACTATTTTTCATAAATTATATTAATTTCAGTCAGTGGTCTAACTGAAAATACTAATTATCTGTAGCCTTATACCCAAGTTGTAGGGTCCACTAAGGCAAAGTTTCACTGATGAATTCAATGATTTGTATGAAAATTCACAGAGGGATTTGGCTTAAAACACAATCTTCTTGCAGTGAGTTAAAGTTTGAATCTTTATTCTCAGTCAGAACCCAAACACACTAACTTCTTGAACAACTCATTTCTGTACTTCATTTCAATATTGCTCTCTTTTCTGTCCTTGCCTATGAATTTTTAAAAATCTTAAAAACTTAGCTGAACTGAGACATTATCCTGCATGAGCATGCAACGCCATCCTTTTAAAAAAGTGTCTTGGCAATCAGAAAGTCTACTCTGACAACTCCTTCCCATCTCCACCCTCCCAGTTTCCTTCTACAGAAACATTTCAGATTCCCTCTGAGCTCTAGTAGAACTGGGCACAGGAAAGGGTGGAGGCAAGAAAAGGGTGCCTTTCAGCAGGGCATTAGTGATGATGTTTCCATGTGGTGGAAGGTGAGGACAGGAATGAAAAAGAAGGTTCCTACTTCTAAATATTGATGGCAGACTTCCCACAGACTCCAGAAGACCACCAGCTGCATCTGTTCATACTTGGAAGTTCTCCACAAGGACAGAGAGTTTTATTTTTATATTGACTTTCAGACAAAGAGAGAATAAAACTACAGCCCATGGGCCATATGCAGGTTTGAACTCCCTAATTTAAAATTACTTTTGAAGAAGGTGTGTGTGTATATGTATATATATTTATATATATAACAACATGACTGAAAAATCATTCTGTGCACATACACACATGTACATACAATCACATTCACTAATATTTAGATCCTCTTGCTATAATTAAATTCCAGTTCTTTCTCCAATGCCCTTTTTTCTTCTCAAAAATATTCTATTTACATGGCATCCCATGAAGGAATTTCACAGCACAACATGCTCTGAACAGCATTAGGAAAGAATCAGCAGCCATCCTTAGTGGTGCCAACTTTTAGAACCCAGAAGGTTCTAAACAGTCTATTGGGCATCCTCATTTTAAAGTATCCCTTTTAATAGAAGTGGCTATGCAAAAGGAGTACTTCCCCAACAAAGACTGATGCCCTATAGGACAGACTGAACGAAGTAAAATCTAGATGTTAGTGCAGCACTTCTATTATTTCAAACCTTGAATGTAATTTTCAGAGTTATTTTTCGACCCTCCTATCTCCATGATAGCCATTAATACAGCACCTTCCAAACAAAGCCACTGTCATTACTGAGTACACTTACGCCCCCTTCTTCAGGACACTCGTGTGGCCTAATTTATTCACAGTCATTCAAGTTTGGTAATTCTGCTTTGGTTTTTTTAATCCTACCTAACAGAGACTTTCTTTGTTGCCAGAAGTTAGCATTGCTTTGTAAAGTTTTACTAATTAGCCCAGGTTTCAACCTGTCAAAAACTTGGGTGGGTGGAGCAAATTTGCACATATAAAATATTCATTTCTCAGACCCAAAAATACCTTACAAACTATGAGGAAATTCTGCCAAGTGATGTAGCTGGATCTCTTTAGAAATTTTGAGCAGTTACTCAAACTGCAGAATTCTGCCCTTATCTACCTCCTGAATTCCTGATTCACAACCTGCACATAACACTTCACGCAGAGTATGAGCCTCTCAGGCCTGATCTAATTTGTACTGACAGTAAAATCTTTGCTCTTAAAAAGAGAAACCACCACCCAGCATTTTTCAAGATTGCTTTCTTCCAGAAGTACTGAACCTCTGTCCGTAGAGTTTCTCTTCTCCTGAAACCTCAGATGTGCCACTCTGTCACCTCTGTCCTCACACACCCCAGGAGAGGCACTGAAAGGACCAGTGGGCTACAATAAACCAAGAGTGAGCTCTAAAGTCTTAGGAAAAGAATCATTTAATGCAAACAACTAATTCAGGAATTTCAGAAATAGCCTCATGGTCAATTGCTTAGGTGTATCAAGCATGTCCCCCTAATTAGAGAATCAATGCCTCAAGGAAAAATTCCTCTGTTCTTAATGAAAATACTTAAACCAGAATAAACTAATTAGCTGTTTGTCTGTTTAATCCTCTTGCTGAGTGGAAAAAAAGCATTTCACCTCTAAGCAGAAGTGCTTTTACTCTATTAAAACGTCTCACAAGGTTAAGAATGTTGCAACCACCTGACAGAGGAGAGCGACAGCAGGCCAAGTCTCACTCTGAGTCTGCCCAGTTGAAGCCAATCAATCACTCATCAATAAACAATTACCAATTATAAGCAAGTGGACAGAAAGAAGAGACACCCCAAGGATTTCCAATCTGCAGAAATGCATCCATTGATATGACCAAGCAAATGTCAATGTCTGGAATAATTAACATTATGGTAATTCAGATGAGAGCTCTGCCTTTGCATCTGGGAAGTTTTGAGCTTTACCTGTCTTGTCTTTGCTGATGTTTCAATGAAAGGAATTCCGTAACTTCTTGCTAAATCCTGAGCTTGTTTTGTGTCTACTGTTCTGGAAGGCAAATCACATTTGTTTCCTACTAGCACCATTGGGACATCTTCTGAGTCTTTAACTCTCTTTATTTGTTCCCTAAAAACAAAGAAAAAAAAAAAGATTGTATTTAGCAAGTATTAGTAGTTTATACGGTAGATTTTAAAACAGTTAAAACATTAAATTAACAGAGTCCAACATCATTCTTTTTGCTAATTTACTGCACATGCACTATTGGAAGCCACTAAAATATAAGGTGACCAATCCTGTCACCATCAAGTTTAGCATCTTACTAAACAAAAATGAACCAATCAACCAACAGCCTGACATTTTGCAAACTACTATAGATGTTAGCATCATTACACTGGGGTTTTTAATTTTTTTTTTTTCTTTTACTTTTTAGCAGCTAGTACTAGAATTAGCTTAACAAGCTCTGGTAAGAATCTCACTTCTTACCTCTCATATTCAACACTCATAATATTCAATTCATTTGCCAAAACACTGCCGAAAGCTCTATGTCTGCTGTCTTGATTTTGGTCTGGTTTTGGGGGAAGGTTGTAATTTCATTTTGTTCTTTAATTAAATATAGCACTAAAAATTCTGCATTTAGACAAGGGGTCTAAAACTTTGAAGACCACTGGTCTGGCTCTCTACAGAGAGAAATTTGGTAAGAGTCCTTTCAACCACTAGTTAGAAAGCATCTTGAAAGATGTTAGATGTCCTTGTGAAGAATCTTGAATAAAAATCATTAACTTGATTACTTTTGCCTTCTCAAATAATCTAGCACTGTGTTCCTTCATTAATATAGACACTGTTTCCTGCTCTTTATGATTGTTCAGCTGCAACCCTGGAAGGTCACCCACAGGCCTGCCAATGCACAGAAGAAATTCCAGCACTCAACTCCCAACACTCTTTGAAATAAACTGTGATGGTCTTCTTATGCAAATCTGCAACTCTCTAAAACAAAAATTCCTCATAAAAACCTCTATGCTCCTTCTTCCCCTTACACCAACATATTTCTTGGCTTTTTCCCTTCCTCCTCTAAAACCACAGGAAACCCATTTGTGATGATACCATTACGATTATTAATTAGAAATGCCTAACTGTGGACAGATTAACATGTGTTTGGGACTAACCTTAGGCTGATGAACTCAGTGATCTTTGGTGGGAATTGCATTGGCTTTAATAGAATGTCCAGGGAGAATTCAGGATAACAGTAAATTACTAAATTATAAATGATCTGCTACAGTAATCACCAGAGACTGCTTCTATTTCTAAATTAATGTAATTGACAAAAGAAGCATGAGTTGGAACTCTTAACTAATTATTTAAAAAAAGATAATATGAAGAAATTAATAACAGGTTGGTTTTTAGTGTCATTTTGGAGCTCTGGTTTTGTGTGTCTGTCCTTCTCAGGCATCAGGGCTAACACAGGTTATTCTTCTCACAACATTCTCCAGGTATTTCCCCCTCCAGCCCAAAACAAAACCAGCAATTGACATTATTGTCTGTACAATTTCAACGGCTTCAGTTTTTCCATCTTAGCAAACAATTTTATCAATGGAATGGACAGAATTTATCTTTGGGTAAGTCTTGACTCGGAATACTAAGTCACATTAGTTTACACCTCATTTATGAGAAAGGCAGATTTTCAGACTATCCAAAATTCCAAATTACAGATGCACAAATAAGTTGCAATATTGTTAATTTTCAAATTTTCCCTATTTCATGAGGATCACTGTATTATCCAGAGGAAGAAGAAGCCCCCTGCCCACCTAATACAAGAGCTGGTTAATTATCTCTTCACATACACACCTATAATGGTGAATATCTTCAAAAGACTTTGTATTGTTTATGGCAAACACACACAAGAAGCCTTCCCCTGTTCTCATGTATTGGTCCCTCATTGCACTGTATTCTTCTTGACCTGCTGTATCAAGAATATCCAAGAGACAGGTTTCTCCATCAATTACTACTTGCTTCCTGTAGGAATCCTAGGGAAAAAATACACCTTGGTTAACCACAAAGAGGTGAAGTTTTGAACATCAGTAAATCTGGAGATAATCAAATTATTTACCAGCAATAAGAATGACTGAAAAGATTTGACTGTGCTTAAACTTACTCAATCTACTAATATTTTTTTTAACTACAATTTGTTCCTCATTCTATGCCACAAGAATGCACAAAATAAAGAACACGCAAGTAAGACAACTCCAAAAACCTATGCCACTGAAAAGGAAGTGAAGAATAAAAAGCCTTCAATGTTTGGGAGAGGAAATTTGTTTTGTATGCCTGAACAGGTGTGTATAATGATATCTGCTAATATTAAGTTATCAAAGTTGAGCTGATATATTTGAAACTCAAGCTTGTTAGCCACGACAGACCAATAGAGCCATATTAAAACCCTGATGGGTTGGTTCACAGAGATGTCAGAAAAAATTATTTCAATGCTATCAAAGCTTTCAGGTCACTGACTCAAGTGGCTAAAATCTGTACAAAGTCCCACCAGCTTGATTTTATTACATCTCTGTTTTGGTGCTAGTCCTCTATAAGTACACAGCTTTACCAGTAAGAAGGTGAGCATTCCATGCCCAGTAACTTCTAGAAACAGCTCTGTGTTTAAATAAAGCCATGGCAATGAACTTGGAAAAGGTGTGACCAAACAGCACCATAAATTATTCCCAGTAAGCAGCTCTTGTAACAAATAACAGGTATGAACACAAGCTCCTGCTATTACCTTTCAGCTTCCTTAGCTAGAGATTAACAAAACATTGTTGCTGTTCTATCTGACACTATACAGGAGTGAATCTAAGCTAGTGGGAAGGGAATTAGAGAATTAAAATTGCAATTCTAGCCAGCTGCAAGGTGAATTCAGAACAACCTTCCTTCCTTTGTACCCATTTTAGGGCACAGTACACCTACTCTTAGGCACTTTCTATCAATCTGTAATTTTACAAAAGGCTCTCTTCTTTCCTGTTGCTCATGCTAAGAAACAAGCAGGAGATAATTGTATAGAATCAGTATTTAAACAAAATCAACTCTGCAATCTCACATTTACTGTTAAATGCCATCCAGGATCACGATATCAAGTAAAACAATACTGACTGTTTACCTTAAAGATAAAAGTTTGCCTCCAACATGACTTTAGAACTATTTATTTCACAGAAGTGCAAATTCACTGTTTGGGTAAGAAGTAGGTAAGTTACTTTAGAAACTTACAAGCCATGTTTAAACATTTATACAGCTGAGAAACACACAAGCTCCAACGTGTTCTAAAATAAAGTTAATATTCTATCTTACTGCTTAAAGGGAAAAAAAATTACAAAAACCCCTCAAAACCTAAGGATGCATCTTCACTCTAACACTTCTATTCAGGAGCAGATCCCCCATGTCCTAGGATACCTTTATCACAGTACTAGCAGAACTTCCATCATTATAGCAGATGTATTTACAAAGCTTTCATTTTCTCTTCTTGCAATTTGACTGCTAGTTCAAAAATATGAAAAGCAGTTCTTGAAAAGCCTGTATTATTCCTTTCCATCTTAAGGACTTCAAAGGGAAAAAAACTCCTCTCAACTGAGCTCTAAACAAAAGCTTTAGGTAATTTTTATCAGAGAAAACCATTTTTAAGAGAAAAGAAAATCACTTTTAAGAACTGCCTACCATGTTAGCAACAGCAGCAAAGATGCACCAGCATAAAGCACAGCACAGATACAAAAATTACTATTTTGAGGTGCTAAGTTGCTTTGCCACTTCTGGGGAGAAAAACTTTGTCACTATCTGGCGAGGGGATTTGAAGCAGAAGCAAAAGAAAGATGTGGGAGAGAAAATTGAAGTTTATGATTTCCAGACAAGTGAAACAATAAGCATTTTGACTTTTGGCCTTTTTCCCCCTTCTCCTTGCAAAACATCAAACCTGAAATCACATTTGTCACTATTAAGTAAAAACAAAGTGCAAACTAGAAACAATGCAAACTAGAAGATTAATTCCTAGTTCCTACCCAGCTTCAAATGTGAAATTCCAGTTTTTCCCCAGTATACAGTACATAACTTTAAAAAAATACATTGATTACTTCATCTGCTTTTACTGGCCTTTCACAAGCCATAAAAACCAGCAAGAATTATTTTAAAGGAGTAATTATTCCATCTTCTCACAAGCACTGATAAGAAAATGTGATATGCAATCTCAGCTCTCACTACATATGGAATTTAGCTAAAAAAAGCCCAGTGCTTAATAAATCCCATCTAGGCAAGTAATTATTACTCCACAAAACTCCATTATACCAGAGGTTTAATGTTAAAATATCACAGCTCCTGAGACTAAGCTATTACTAAATATTGGTGCTTGTTTCACGAGGGCACAGGTCATTTAAGAACATGGACTTAAATATCAGTATTCCTGAATCAGCCAAGGGATTTGGCTAATCCAATTTCAAAACCTCTGACAAGCAGCTAGGAAAGCTGCTCTTGCTCTAGGACGTTTAAAAGATGACACATATTTAGGGCTGAAATGTCCTGAAATTGTAAAAGAGCTAAAAATGAAAGAAATTCAAGTGATCACGAGCAAGATTTACTCAACCTTGGCCGGTAGAGGGCACTGTCCCAACTGCTCAGGCCAGATTTACAATGGTTACTGCCCATTTAATTTAAAATAAAACACTTAAAATTACTTGGCTATAAATCCTTGCTCGGACATCTCCTTCAAATAAAGCACTGGACTGTGAAACACACATAAAGCATCGATATCTGAACAACTGCAGCCACTCAAACACTCGTTTTCAGTCCTCCCCTTGCCCTGCCATTTGCTATGCTCAGATTTAAGTAATAAAACACTCAAGCGGGCCCTGAAACTTGACGTTTTCCAACCACGTTATTTGTTGAATCATTAGGTTTATTCCACCAAAAACCAGCAGCACCATTAACACTGTAAAGGCACCTGTGATTAAGTAATTAGAGTGTTTTTTCCTCTGCTGCACCATATCATGTCTTCACAGCATGAGAATTTTAGAAGTGTGGAGTTTCATTCTGTTAATCACAGGAAATATTTAGAATTCTTCAGTAACTGTGTAGTTATGAAATATACCGTGGACAACAAACACAAAACTATCTTCTCAGTCTACCCCAAAATATTTAGCTTGGTTATCTGCAAGGAAAAGGAATATTTTGCTGTATGGCAATGAAAGAAACAGTGGTAAATAAGAAACAGTAGTGACACTACTAAACTATCCTAATTATTTACCAATCAAGGGAATTTTAGCATTATCTCCTCATACTGCCTAAAACTCACTCCATAGCGACTGTTCTCTGATCAGCATCACAACTGCACCTAGACAGGAAGCACCATCACACAACCCTTCTCAAGAAAGCGGAATTCTGCCCAAACACGAACTGGAGCATTTAAACCCTTTTTTTTTTTTGGTTAGCCACTCCAAATCACAGCCTGCCCTTGCTGGAACTGAGTTATTGCTCACCCACATGTGAGCACACACAAGGCTGGTTACCAGGAGGAGGAAGATAGAGTTTCCATCCTCAAGGTCTGAGAATCTACAAGATAAGAACAGCACCTAGTAGACAGAACTTGTAAGAGGAGCAAAAATTAATGTCCTGCATGTGACAAGCTGTGAACGGCAGCAGAACCTATCAGGTTGCTTAACAACCAATTAATTTGGTGTCATTCCTTCAGAAGAAGACATGGATTCTGGACCACAGCACTGAATTTGTGGCTGCCCTGTCCCTGAAAATGTCCAAGGCCAGGCTGGACAGGGCTTGGAGCACCCTGGTCTAGTGGAAGGTGTCCTTGCCCGTGGGAACAAGATGATCTTTAAGGTTCCCTACAACCAAAACCAGTCTATGATTCCATGAATAAAAGACACAGTTCTCGGATTTTTAGGTTCATTCTATAAGGAACTATATTTCCATTTTATATTAAAAATGTATTTGGTGTCCCTCAAATCACTCAGCTGACTGAACAGCAAAACCCCTCAAGTGCTCCAGGAATACTGGCATTTAAGTTTCCGTGTTCCTAAATTGTTTACACAGTGACAACTTATAAGATGGAACCTGCACAGTACTTTCTGCAGTGCCTAAACACACCTCCTTCCTAAGAGAAACTCAGGTAATTATGAAAAAAGCATCAGCCAACAGCCTCCAAAGGTCCTTTTGCAGGAAAAAGTAAAATCCCATTTGGCTTGCTCCTCTCAGCAAGTTTTGTGTGATTTTAAAGAGTGTTTGGGGGTTGTTGTTGTTGTTGTAAGACTTCATATCTGAGTAACTGAAAGAGCTGCTCTGCTGGTGTAAGTCACACAGAATTTTCTGCACAGGTCTAGTCATAAAGCCTTCTGCAAGCAAGGTGTTATTTGGCCATGCAAGAGACAGACAAGAAGACACACAGGCACATGAAACAACTTCAAGTCAACACATCTCTGTTTGGGCTCAGGCCCTCACCAAATTTCTGCCACCTCAGAGCACCAGCTCCTTTTGCTTGTGTCTCCCTGAAAATCACTACCTACACACTTCCCAAGTCTCCATTTTAAGCCCAGATTTAAACCCTTGTGATTCCTTCAAGTGAGCCTGGAAGTGCCCTGCTGGATAAACACATAAATGAAGTCATGAGATGCAGAGCTTCAGTGCTGGGAACATAAAATCCTGGGGTAAGTTATGGTGTCATTTCTCCTTTTACAGAGTGTGAGATTGTTAAATGCAACGATCCACAGAAGATTTCAGACAACATCAGTATTTTTCTTATATTTAAAAGGCAGAGCTTGCCTGCTCATTATAAACCTTTACAACAGCACAACTCTTAAAGCTTAAATACAATTTCAAACTTTGAGGTACTGAGCAATGTATTTCAAAGAATCCATTCCAGAAGCTATCTCATAACATTTTCTCTAGTTAGGGAAACACACACTAGTGTGTTTAAAGAGAGAAAAAATAAAACAGGCTCCAATTTTTGCTTCATTCACTGTAACATTCTAGGACACATTTCTCCCTGTGTGAAACAGATCCCAGTGATAGGAGCTGAGAAAGACTAGCACACACATTTCACAACCACTAATGTTCCTTCTTATCAAAGGACAAACGTCCCATTTAAGAGGTTGCACAAAGCTATGAGGAGCTCCACCAAGCATTTTCAAGTGAGTTTGCAAATACTTTGTCATGGAAATCCTAAACGCATGCATCCAAACTGCCCAAGGATACACGGCAATCAACAGCACGCTTTTAATTGATCAAAACTGCTAATTTTTTACTGCAGCTGTTGTTCCCCAGCCAGATCAAGAAGCACAGTAATTCTGTCTCCAATGCAGACCATTATCTCTGAGCTCTTTTTACTATAAAGCCTTGTCCTCGTGGTAAGTGTCCAAAAGCAAACAAGCAGCATTAACTGATAATCTCCCCTCACAAAAGTATGCGATGAAAGTGTTTACCTCTATTGTGGGGTCATATTCATCCACAAAGTGGTTCTGGATTAGCTGTATTGTCAAGGCGCTCTTGCCTACACCACCAGCTCCAACCACCACAAGTTTATACTCTGTCATTTTTTAGCAGACCTGATGACAAAGAAACCAACATTAAGCAGAGCTGGGCTTCCACTAACGAGGATGCTGCCGGTGCCTTCTCATTCAGCGTCAGGATCCTCTACTATTACCGGGAAGCAGCTCCCTCCCTGCAAGACAAGACAAAAAGGGATGAGGGAATGCTGTTCCTCAAATATTACACACACAGGGAATGTAGAGCGGGCACTCGGCCGACAGGCAGCAGTCACACAGAGATTAAAAGATCACGAAATAAGTTTTAAAAAAAAAATACACTAAATAAATTTAAATGGCATTGAATTCCGGGGAAGGCCAAAGGAGTATTTCGTGCAGGGAATTAATCCGTGCAGGGATTTAGTTCCCCGCTGCTTCCTCCCGGTGCCTCCCGGAGCGCGCCTAGGTTTCCCGGAGCGTCCCAGCGCCCCTCGGGATGAAGCTCACAGCCGGGAACGCGCCTCCCGTGCCCGGACAGGAGACAGGGCGAGCACGGCTTCCCCCGGCGGCTTCCCCTACACAGTTTAGGGTGGGTTTCATTAATTTTTAAGTGCCGGGCGAGCCCTGCCTGCGGGACCCCCACGGCTCCAGGGCATCGCCCGCCCCGCCCCGGCTCCCTCTGCCTCCGCCAGCGCCGCACCCGCGGCGCCCCAACTTTCCGGGTTTAAGAATTTGGGAGAAGGGGTGGGGGAGCGAAAAATAAATCCATGAGAGCTCAGGGAGGGGCGGAGGATGTCTCGGGCGAGCGCCGGGTCCCGCAGGGCGTTGGCCACCTGTCCCCTCTCGCCGGGAAGGACCGGGAATGCAGCTCCGAGGGATGCCGGCGGGAGTAGAGGGGGTGCAGGATAGGAGAGGGAAAGGAGGACGGGAGGGGGAACGGCGACGGGCGAGGAAGGGGGCGCCAGCTGCGCTTCCCACCTCGAAGGGAAAGCGGGGAAGGAAGGAAGGAAGAGGATCGCCCCGGCTCGGCGGGGTGGAGGTAGGCGGTACCTGGCTGGCGGTGCCGCGGGAGCTCCCGGCACTCGCCGTGCCTGCGTCGCGTCCCTTCCTTTCCTCTCCTTTCCCTTCCCGCTCCGCGACCCTTCCCTTCCCTTCCCGTCCCGGTGCGAAATGGCGGGGGACGGGCAGGGCTGGGCGGGCGCTGCCCAGGGAGCCGAGCACCGATGCACGGATGGACGGCCGCGATCGATGTGCTCGGCGCTCCAGCGCCCCTTGCGGCAGCACCGGCACCTCCCTCCCGCTGAGGAGCGCGGGTGTGAAGGTTGGAGACTGCGTCCGGCCACTTTCGTGTCCAGTCCTGGGATCCTCATGATGAGGGAGACATGGAGCTCCTGGAGCGGGTCCAGCGGAGGCTGCGGAGATGATTTAGGGACTGGAAAGGCTGAGGGAGCTGGGGCTGTTCAGCCTGGAGAGGAGCCTCAGCTGAGAGAGGCCCTCAGCCCTGTGTGTCCCTGTGAGCAGGGAGGGCTCAGAGCAGGGCCCAGGCTCTGCTCTGGGGCTCCAGCAATGGCACCAGAGGAACGGGCAGGGAATGATCCCAGAAGTGCCCCCTGTGCAGGAGGAAAACCTTCTTCCACAGATTGCCCGGAGAGGCTGGGAATCTCCCTCACTGGGGATATTCCAGAGCTGTCTGGACACAGTCCTGTGCTCTGGGATGGCCCTGCTGGAGCAGGGAGGTGGCACCAGGTGCCCCACTGAGGTCCTGTCCAGCCTGACCTATTGTGGGATTCCATGGGCCCAGAGGATGCAGGTCTGGGACCGGGAAGAGGCTTGGAGGAGACATTTAGGAAGAGTCCATCTGGGAAGTGCATGCTCGAGGGCCGTGAAGGGAAATGTGTACAATTCCAGCATTTCCTCACCGTTTCCCCCTTCTCTCACTGCCCATAGGGACCCTGGGGGGAAAGAGGCAGAAGAACCATCATAAGGCTTGAGACAGGCTTATCCTGAGGGGACATGCAGGCTGCCCAGACAGGCAGTGCCTGGTTACACATAAAGAGCGATTTTATCTATCATGGAAATGTCAGCAGAGGCTTTGTGGAACCGCTGCAACACTTATAAACCAAATAAAGTTGGTCTGCTTTCAAAATAAAATGCAAGATTTGATTATTAGCTCTGAATAAAAGTTCATAAACACAGTGTTTGGAGTTTTTAAACAAGTTAACAGACACATAGTAAACCATGATTTCTTATTGAAAGGCTAAAACCGTAATTCTTGTAACTGAAATACAGAATCATAAAATGGCCTGAGTTGGAAGAGACCTTAAAGCTCATCCAGTCCCATCCCCTGCCATGGGCAGGGATACCTTCCACTAGCCCAGGTTGCACCGAGCCCCATCCAACCTGGCCTTGAACACTTTCAGGGATAGGAAACACTTTATAATCCCCATTTCACCTCTCCCACAAATTTAAGTGTCAGTAACCTAGTAATTTTTGTGTTCATGGTTATTAGGTTGTTTCCCAACAGCTTCAATAAAAAGAAACCTCACAAAAATCCATGTGACAGAGTAACATGAGATCATCTCGCAAATCGGGGTTATTAATTAGGCTGCCTCACATGAGCAGATGTAAAACCCAAAAGTCAGACTTGCTTTCAAAGAACAAGTAGCCTGGTGGTAAAACCACAAGCTTGGGATGTGGGAAACCCTGAACCCACACAGCCACAGCTGGGATCAGAGGAGTATCTGGAGAGCAGCTGCTGTTGGCAGAACCTTCTCCATGAAAACTTCAGGTCCTGATGACAGCTTGTGCTGTCCTATCTCTATATGATCTCAGCGAAATGTGCAAACAATGCTTTTGCATGTCATGTGGAGGGAAAAGGAATTGTTAGGATTCTGGAAAAAGCAGAATGAAAAGCCGCCTTTTTTTGTGCACAGATTTTGTTTATAAATATCTATTATGAAATTGCTTTTTGCTGTATTTGCATTTAATTTAGAAACATCTTCTTGTGCTCGTGTGTGGAGTGGTTTGAAAACAAGATCAAATAAATGAGCTGATCAAGAACATTAAGTGCCAGCCCATTCGCTGCATTGATATGAAAGCTGGTAATAGTCAGCACAAGTGATGGACAACCTCTTAGATGCTGTGGAAGTTTTTTTCTATAAGTTACCAACTTCCTTTTAGTGATTGTTTCTTTGGTGTGATTTGCACAGAGAATTCTGAACACGTGCAAAGACGATGCACACCCTCAAATCCCAGAACACTTCAGTGTGCTGCAGCGAAATAGTTAAGTTAAAGCGTATTTTCAATTCAAAGGTTTCTTCACAATGACGTTAAAATATTCCAGTGCCTGTCTTCTGAATCCTCCATGGATATGGAACATTGAAGGCAACACCAGTCCCAGCTCCTTACTCCAACAAGATGCCTCCCTTATGATATCAAGCACTAGGCCAAGTATAATCCCACATTTACTCAGAATTGTCCGTTCCTAAACATGATACAATACATTCAGTGACATTTTCACTTTGAGAATATAGGATCATTCCTCATCTGCCAGGAGTTGCGGGCTTGGGGGGTCAGGACATGTAAAATTCAGCTCCAGCCTGGGGATAAATAGTAAGCTTTCCCTGTTAACAGAGAGCGTCAGACAAGCTGGGACAAGAGTTAATTTTCCTGTGGCTTTTCCTGGCACTGAACTCTATGCAAAGCAGATGCAAAGCCAGTGTAGTGTTAGCACAGAAAGGTAAGTGGGTTTTGTGCAACTTCAGGTTTGCCTGCTGTGAATTAGGAATATTAGTAAAGGGAATTTTTTTTTAGATAGGCCAAGGGTGGTAGTGATACCTACATTGCCAGACAGGCACCAGCACAGATTCAGTCCTGGCCACACAGGGATGCTTCCCTGGGTTTAGCCAGAGGTCGTTTGGCATCTACCAGCCTTCAGGTTTTACCTTTGACTCTTTTCCCCTCAGGAAAATAAAGACTTTTAAGGAAGTCCTGCCAACTCCTTCTGCTGCTCTCTCGTTGAGATCACCTAGAGAAGATTTTTTATTTTAAGTTCTATTTAGAACAGTACAAATGTGCTTGCAATTTTTCATCTGCTGACACAGCAGGATACAATTATATTCGCCAAGACTTCTACCTCACTAACTCTACTCAAGACAGGATCTACAAGACATTTCTACGACACTGTACAGTGAACTTAAATATATAAATATTTGCATCCATAGATAAGTATCTCTACATGTGCAATTTGGAATATGTGAGTTTATATTAAAATAAGGCTACAGTTCTCATGAGATGGTGACTTTTGTGCCCTGTCAAATTTCCTGTAGTGGTCTGGGGGGCTCCAGTAATTTTACATGTATGGATTGAAGTTTAGCAAAGCTGAACTCACCCAGAATATGAACACAGCATGTATGGGCTCATGCTGAACATGAACGTGTATTGCCCCATCATTGCAAATCTCTTTCAAATTCTGATGGACCTCAAAAAATCCACAAACCCTAAATCAAAAATTACACTTCAAACCCTCAGCTATATGAAGCACAAGTCTAGGTCCTGCTCCTTTGGCTTAAATGGTAACTTGTTTGGCCACTACCCACTTTAAGCACAAGAATAGCACGAGGTCCTACAAACCTTGCCTCTTCTTTTTAACACATAGGCACTAAAGGAAACATGGATCATATATTTTTCTGCATTAGTATTAGACTTGGCTTGAAAACAACATGCTCAGATACATGGAATTTGTGAATGGTTG
Organism: Callaeas wilsoni; assembly: GCA_013398955.1. Lineage (NCBI taxonomy): Eukaryota > Metazoa > Chordata > Aves > Passeriformes > Callaeidae > Callaeas > Callaeas wilsoni. The sequence continues at coordinate 247,467 of VWPU01014396.1, read as the reverse complement.
GACTTTTGGTTTAATTCAGCTGTCTCTGACTTTTTGAATATAGTTCTCTACTAAAAATGGCATGGGGAGAAAGAAACAGTTCAACTGTGAACAATTCTTTACAAAATTGGATGCTTTTGCCATCCCACTAATGTCATCTGGCATTAATTAACATAGCATCTCTCTAATTATATTGTCAGCATACAGCCACCAAATTAAAATACAAAGAGAATCATTAAAATTTCCCAATTTAACTTCAGCATTTCTTTTAAAGCACAATTTTTCAACTTTTGTGTATGTAGGAAATCATCCAAAGCCCACTGAAGTTAATGGATTTCATCCCAACAGGGCCCAGAAATGTTTGGAAAAATCAGTGAGGTGTCCAAATTGCCTCTAAACAAAGTGAATCGATCTTTCTTTTCTGTTGTTGACACCAGCAGCTTAGCACCCAAAACTGAGGGTACAGGGCTGGTGGGTCCCTCAGGGGAGTGAGGACCATCTTGCGGGGAGGAAAAGAGGGCATTAGGCACAGTGGAAGACCATCCCTCTTCTCCCTAAATGGAACACTAGGAAGAAGGACTTAAGTAGATCTCTCCTACCTGAGACAGCATGGAAGAGCAGAGGGGTTGCAGCATAACCTGTCTCCAGCCCAGGTTTCTGTGTCACACCAGGATCAGCTGCTCCCTGATGCTCTCCTGGTGAGTTCTGTGGCTTTTTGTCCCAGTGGGGAGGGCTGTGGAGGAGAAGTGGTGCCTTGGCAGAGTGTGTGCTCTCAGGCAGGGCTCAGAGGCCTTGAACAAACCCTTGGGTTCCAGCTAACTCCATCCTGCCTCAAAGCACCCTGTCCAAGGGCGAGAGGAATCCATGTGTGAGGCTGATCTAGGCTGAGGGCAAGCCCAAAGTAAAACACTGGTTTGATTTTGCCTTTTGGCATGGCCTAGAGCTCAGTCCTGCTCTCAGTGAATGGCATTGCTGCCACTTGTTTGTGCCTGGCCTTACACATTAGCACTGTCTGCCCTTCAGCATCACTGGCCTCTGCACACATCCCTTGGCGTTATTAAAATCTTTGGGATCTAGCTGAATTCTACCTCACCAAGAACTTCACCCCTCTGGAGTTTGGAAAAGCTATACATTGCCCTAAGATGATCAGAAACACATGGAAAAATATGAAAATGGTTCATAAAGAGGAAAAAAAAAAAGAAATATTTTCTTTCCAAGTCTTTTACTGCTGAATTTTTACTTTAGGGGGGAAAAAACCAGATGCTTGTCAGCACTTCGGAAACGACGTTCCTTTTTCCACCTCAACAGTCCTTTGCCTATTTTGCCCAGACCTGTTAAGCTGAGTATGTTGCTACAGCTCAGGACAAGGCATGGAGAACTAATATTTTTCAAAGAAATAAAAAACGTTCCAGCAGCAGTAGCAGCTCACGTTTTTCTTGGACAGGATGTATTTCCCCAGCTCCCTTGGGAAACTCAAAGCAGAATCCCAGGGTAGCCCTTCTCACTGACTGCTGTACTTGGGCGTCAGCTGTTTGGGGGAGTATGAACCAGACTGGGAAAATCAGCCTCTGGAGATGCTGGACAATCTGAAGACTTAGGGAAGGCGGGAAGCTTCTGACCTCAGTGATCCACAGACCTCTCAAAGCTTGGAGCCTGAAAAGCCAAGGCACCCAGGCTTGCAGTTAAGGGAACTACCTGGCAGCTTTGGAGCAAGCAAGTAGTTTAAATTGAAATCACTAGTTCCACACAGAAAATTCCAAGTGGCAGATCCATGTTTCTCCATCAGGGCCATCATCTGGATGCAGCTGTTTGCCATCAGAAGGCTGGTCAACACAGGCTGTGTTAATTCCTGCTGGGAGCCCTGAATGCAGAGGGCAAGGAGCATGCTGGGCTCATCTTATGCAGCCTTTCCCATGGAAAATGGGGTGCTGCCCCTTCCATGAAGATCTTCATATCTGTTGCTGTGGCACCTTCATGACCTGTCAATGATTCTTTTTCACTGCTGTCCTGAAAGCTAAAAAAGGACCCATGGAGTGGCATTTTTGGCCTGTCCCAATAATGCAAGACTGGATTCCCTGTGCCCTGTGACTTCTGTGCTCATGCACACAAGTGGCAGAATCTGTGTGGGCAGGGCACATAGGAAGGCCACTAAATGGAAGTGGTGGGATTTTACACAGGGAGAGGGGCAAGCACACGCCCATGTTCCCAGTCATGAGGAGCTTAAAACACATCTGGTCTCTGAGCAGATCATTCTGTGAACTGAAACTAAGCTTGAATATACAAATTTTGTGCTCATTCCTCTTGGTTAGATAACACATTCTGGTAGGTGGCAAATGGTCTAAGAAAACCCCTGTAGCCAGATCCTTCACCAGCATAAAGGAGTGAAGTGTGAGTAGAGTGATACAAATGAACCCTCTTGCAGCCAGGTTTGGGCTTCACAAAGTTATATTTGGAACTAAGTTTTGGAACTCAAATGTGTGGCCAGAGGCAGAGAGGACCCTGCCATCCCCGAAGTGGGAGACAGAGATGTGTAACTAGGACAGAATCTCTAGTGAGCTGAACTGTTCATTCCTGTTGCTGCCCAGGGACAAGGAGGCATTGGACAGTGGTTGCTTCTGGGCATGGCCAGTGCTAACCAGATTAACCATTTGTATCCCAAATAACCAAGCTCTCCTCGGCACATCCGCTTCCACATGCTGCCAGAGCTGTGGGCAGAAAAACAGAGGGACCACACTACTACTGCCTCCTCCTATCCTGGTTTGCTGTCCTCACTCTACACCTGGGGCCAGCCTAAATAAATTATATGTGTTAATATGTATTTTATATCAACCTAGAAAATTTTTTTGTTCTTAGTTTATGCCTTTGGTTGTTACTACAATAATAAGTAAACAAACACAGGAAGAAGCAATGCCTGTCTGCAGCAGCAGCAGTTTGGTTACCTGCTTCCTCACACACACACACATACACACACACACACACTCTCCAGGGCTAGAATTTCATGCCAAGAAAAGCTCACTGCACTCGAGATTGCAGGTCCTGCTTTGCTGTGCAGTAATTCAGTTTTCATTCAGCTTCATTTCAGGAGACTCCATTGTCTATTCAGCATCTTACATGTGCAGAATTTTCTGGGAGTGGCTGCATTTACTCCAAACTTGAATTAGAATAAATTACAGCAAAAGGTGTCTAATGGGAGTTAATAAGTCCACAACAGCATGCAGCCCTAGGAAATACATCTGGAAGCACTGCAAGAATCATCCTAGTCTTAAAATCACAGAATGGTTTAGGTTGGAAGGGACTTTAAGGCTCATCCAGTTCCTCCTCCTGCCATAGGCAGAGATACCTTCCACCAGACCAGGTTGCTCAGAGCCCCATCCAACCTGGCCTGGAACCCTGCTAGGGATGGGGCATGTGAACACAGCAGGAAGTATTGCTGAGGTGTAACACATTTAGATAGTTCTGAAAATAAAAGAAACTTCTGTTTAATATCAGTGTTGAGATTTTTAGGATTGCTTGCTCCTGCAAAGGCAGCTAAATAGATCCTGACATAGAGTACCAGGGAAGGAAATGTATGTGTTTATTTTGGAATGTTTGGATCATTGGATAGAAAACCTATAGGAAAATGGAAAACATGCAGCAGTAATTTATTTTAAAGGGAAGGGGGAGAAAAGTCAAGGAAATTCCCTCACAGCCTGCTTGGAGCCAGGTTTTCAGCTGGTGTAAATCTAAGGCTAGGTTAAAATTATTAGAAGCAGCTCACGTCCTGTACCAATAGAAAGCAATAGGGCAGTGGTGACTTGAGGCCCTGAGGAGCTGGCACTACCAGAACCCTGCATCAGGGTCTGCCCAGGGTTCTGTGCTAGGATCAGCTCCAGCTCCCATCCGGAGCGGAGCTGTGCAGACAGGTAGGGGTCCCTGTCTCTTGTTACGTGTCAACAAACGTGTCCCGTGTTACGTGTCAGCCTCTTCCTCTTCCCACCACCCTGTCAAAGCCCTCCCTGACCACATTAAAACACCGTGGGAGCTTTGCAGCAATGATTCTCGTTCTCTTCTCCTTAGGTCCCAGCTCTCACCAGCTCTGCAGACTGAGAGCGTGTTCTTTGTGACCTCCTCAATACGTTCGCGTTATCAGCTATTACATCTTTTATCACACATCACTGAATTTGATGCATCAAGGCTTCTACACAGCTTGCCCCTGCTCTCTAGGAATTTCACAAATAAATCACTGCCATGTACTGCAAACTGTCAAAGAGTTGCTGACATGCTCTGCAAGCAGAAAACTGGATAACCTTTGGCACCAGAACGCTATTTTTAAGTGCTTTAATAAAGAGCACCATTGTATTTGAAAATGTACAGCTATGGTGAGAGGAGTTAATGGTTTGCACATGATGCATCACACCCATGATAAAATTCTTCATCGAAAAGTTAAAAATCCCAAGCAGTAACCACACACAAAATTGCTAAGGATACTCTGTGCCTTGAAGCTCTTGCCTCTGTCAGAGCTCTCTGAGCAGCCTTTGTGAAACTGAGCCCAGATTTATAAAAGCCAAGCTTAATGATCCAGATGCTTTTCCATGCCACGGGGTCAGAGCCTTGGGCAAAGGTTTCCCCCATTCACAGTCAGGAGTGACGGAGAGAAAGGGGTGCTGGATGTGTCCAAACAGCTGCCTCTTGGTTTTGTGAGTGGCCCGAAGATAAAGGACACCAAAGCATCTGTCCCTTGGGACAAGGCCGTGGTGTTTCTGCAAAGGGGAATTGACTGTGTGCTGTTTATAACCGCCCTTGTGGTGATCAGCAAGTGTCTGTATGTTCTTTAAATAGACACATTACCCTAAGGAAACACCCAAGTCAGCACCTCTGTATCCTGCTATGAGAGAGGAAACCTGACCTACAAGGCACCAAAATTTGCTGTCTCTTGGCTAAGGGGCAGAAATATTCTACCTAAGGCCTGACTGCTGCTTGCTTTTCTTGGAGAGTTTGCTTGCTTCAGCTCTCACGGAAGTCAGTTTTACTCTGGGGTGACTCCAGTTAGAGTTGCTCAATAACTACACAATTTGCACTGACAAAAGAACCAAGCCTCAAGGAGCTGCTTCCTAAGTAAAGCAAGAAGGATATGATTGAGTAATTGATCAGTTTATAAATTCCTCATTTATTCTCACAAATTGCTATTTAATATGGAAATATTTCCAAAATTTTGTCCCAGGAAATTGCTGCTCTTTTATCTGATGCTGAAGTCTGACTGTATGAATAATTCAAAACTAGACAAGACAAGCCACGAGAGAGTGTGTTAAGCAAAGTGAGGATAGAGTTGCAGCTGATCAGAAGAACAGAGAAGATAGTCTTCCTTCTTCTGTAGCACAGTTTGCTAAACTGATGTGGTGCTTCAAAGAGAGAAGCCTGAGAGGGGATCTGATCAATGCCTATAAATATCTCAAAGGGTGCCAAGAGGACGGTGCCAGGCTCTTTTCGGTGGTGCCCAGCGACAGGCCACGGAGCAATGGCCATAAACTAAACACAAGAAGTTCCCCCTCAACACGAGGAAGAATTTCTGTACACGGAGGGTGGCAGAGCCCTGGAACAGCTGCCTAGGGAGGGTGTGGAGTCTCCCTCTCTGAGGCCATTCCAACCCCACCTGGACATCCTCCTGTGTCACCTGCTCCAGGTGACCCTGCCTGGGCAGGTGGTTGGACTGGGTGATCTCCAGAGGTCCCTTCCAACCCCACCTATTTTGTGATTCTGTGACAAGGAATGTCACCTACACACTTTTGAGGAATTTCTCTAAAATTCCCATCAAGCAGCACTGCTAGTAAAGCTTAAAATCTGTTTGGGACCCAGGAAAGGAAGACGACAGAGTACTGCAAGATGTCACTGTAGAAATGTAGTAGTTCACCAAAAATAAGACCCTGAAGACTTACCCCTGTCCTCACCCTACAATTATGGGGAGGGAGTGACCGTGGAACACAGTTTTTAGGATACCATGGAATATATTTGACCTTCAAGCAGTTCTCAAAGCACCTTGTCATACGTAATTAGTGAGGATGCTGGTGTTTATTTAGGGCTTGTGGTTGTGAAAAAATAGAACAAAGATTTGGGGGCTGAGGGGCTGGGGATGGGCAATAATCAAGGCAGTAAAATAATTTCTGTGCTTTCTACACTTTTTCACTCAGATTTTCTACCACAAAATCAAATCAAACCTAACCTTATCCAGTTAGCTCACTTAACTTACTCTTTTTTGACAGCACATGCTGTGCAAGACTTTTTTCCTACATTCCCTTTTGCCTACCATCCTTCCATTTGATTCTTGCTGCATCATCTTAAAGCCGGAAGATCTTACAATTTCAAACTGGTTTTGAGAGGCCATTGTCATACTGACAGAAGGCAGCAGGGAATGAGCTTACCTTGCTATTTTCCTCAGTAGTTCTCTTTGAGATGAAAATTCCTCCTTGGCACATACAGTCCTAAATGAAAGAGCAATTTCTGACTTGCTTGCCTTTTGATTTTCTTCTTTAGTCTGCACGTTTCTCACAGATATTTCTACAGCCTCTGCTCCTTACAGGCCAGTTTCATCTTACATCACTCTTCCATTTTTATCAAAGCTTTCGTTTTAACAGAGAGATGCTCGGTAGAAAAAGTTCAAATCAAAGTTTCCCTGAGCTTTGTGAGACAAATCACCCTGAAATTTCTTCTTTTTTTTTTTTTCATGATGTTCAAGTCAGTGTTCTGGGATCTATTTTTTTATTTAATTTAAAAGAAAACTTGGTTTGGGCTAAAATTAATGCTACTTTTTGAAAATATAAACTTGTATTAGCATCTGAATTTTGCAGCTTATGCTCAACCATTCCTCTAAGTGTTCATTAATAAAATACTTACTGAAGGCAGAGAAATAATTAGTATCATCTGACATCACAGGCAGAAATGGAGATTGTGTGTGGCCAAACAGTACAATTTAGAGAGCATTACAGAAATCTAACTCAACTGACTCTCTTTAAGCCTGCTCTGCAGTTCCTTTCTTTCAAGGTGAAACAAGATAAAGGCTGGGTAGGTGAGTGATAAACATATCACAGACATTATATACAGTAATCAGATAGTAAAATCTTATTCAAAAGGCCTATTGTGCAAGACACTGTACAAAGACAAGCAGAGTTCCTCCCTGGAGCTCTGTAAAGGCAAAAGGGAGAATGAATCAATTTAACAGAAGATTAACATGAAACATAGTAAAGTCAGTGCTGGTCTTTCCATGGACTTCTCATATGTACATTCCATATGTATATGTGTGTACATGCATGTCCTGCCTGTGTTTATAGATACACATATTTAACTGAGATGCAAGTCTTGCAGTGGCACTTTATATGTGCGGCCGTGGACGAAGTCATAGACTCATAGAATGGTTTGTGTTGGGAGGGACCTTAGAGATCATCCAGTTCCGATCCCCTGCCATGGGCAGGAACACCTTCCACTACCCCAGGCTGCCCCAAGCCCCATCCAGCCTGGCCTTGGACACTGCCAGGGCAGTGTCAGGCCGCCATAGCTTCTCTGGGCAACCTGTGCCAGGGCCTCACCACATTCACAGGGAACAATTTCTTCCTCATTTCCAATCTAAACCCACTCACAGTCAGTGTGAAGCCATTCCCCCTTGTCCTGTCACTCCAGGCCCCTGTCAAGAGTCTCTCTCCATCTTTCCTGTGGGTTCCCTTGAGGCACTGGAAGGCAACAATGAGGTCACCCCCAAGCCTTCTCTTCTCCAGGCTGAACAATCCCAGTTCCCTCAGCCTTTCCGCCCAGCAGAGCTGCTCCATCCCTCCGCTCCCCTTGGTGTCCCTGCTCTGGACTGGCTCCAGCAGCTCCCTGTCCTTCCTGTGCTGCCCCCAGGGCTGGATGCAGCCCTGCAGGAGGGTCTCAGCAGAGCGGGGCAGAAGGGCAGAATCCCCCCCTCCCCTGCTGCCCTGGGGCTCTGGGTGCAGCCCAGCACAGGGAGGTTCTGGGTCCCAGCGCACACGGCCGGGGCAGGGCCAGCTCTCACCCACAGCACCCCCAAGGCCGTCTCCCAGGGCTGCTCTGGGTCTGTTTATCCCCAGCCTGGATTGATCCCGGGGATTGATCCCAGAGGTCTTTTTGAACCTCATGGAATCCCATGGGCCACTGCTTGAGCTTGTCCAGGTCCCTCTGGATGCCATCCTATCCTTTAGGTATGGTAACAATCACTCAGCTTGGTGTCACCTGCAGTTTGCTGAGGGTGCACTTCATCGCTGACTGTACCGAAAAAAGAACCCACATTTCTCCTGGCAATGAAATCAATGCCTGCTATATTTAATTGCTGCCGCTCTCCTGGAATGGGTTGATTTCCTAACAGTTGTACTCTGACAGAAACAGGGAATGAGGGAGGATCTATCTTGAGCAGAAATAGAAGATTACATTTTAGAAAAAGGCTATTTTTATGGAGAATAACAATGTGTATTTTCATCCAATCAAGCTGTTCTATAAGGAGGAGAAAGAATTTCACTATTTGAATTTTCTGGAGTTTAGTGTAAGCTGAGGTACTCAAATCCTGCACTGAAGGCATGACCTACAAAGATTAAACCTAGCAAAGCACAGTTTTAGCAATGTGGGGGCAGAGTAAGAATGTATCTTTTCTCTTGAAGTATTTCAAGAACTAGTTCTCACAAATTTTTGAAATATTTTGTGCGGCATTTAGTGAAGCCACATCAAGACTCCCTTCTCAGCCCTTAAGAGATGCTATTGTCTTTTTCAAACACGCTTTTTCAAAGCATACTCCTTTGCTACTAAACTTATGATAAAAACCAGTGTGAAAGGCACAGAGATTTGTGTGGCATTCCATTTGTGTGGCAAACAAGTAGCTCAGGAACTTGAGGAAAGAAGCCAGTGTCACAAAGTCTCATGAACAGGGGACAAATTTTAAATGACGCTGAAGGAGGGTGGGTGTCCCCCCTCAAAAAGATTGACTGAACCCAGTGTGAAGTGCTCATGTCCATGAGAACTTCCAGACATAGGGTTTTTTGCTTGGATTTAGCTTTTATTTGTGAATGCTTACTCCCTAATTGCCCTTTAGCCCCTTATGGAGGAGGCTGGTTCCTAAAGAAAAATCACTGTACCTTTTACCCAAATCCTACATTCCAGCCTATTCCTAGCTTTCCCTAGACTAGTAGGAGTAATCTCAGTCTCAAAACCCTACCCAAACTTCATTAAATAAATGCACTCTGACTACCCAGCTCTCCTAATTAGTTTCAGTAGGAAAAATTCATGCTGCAGGTTCCATATTGCTGTGTTTTATAAAGTTTGTACAACGTAAATGTACCAAGTCTTTACCAAAATGTGCCCTACTTCTGACACAGCCACAAAAGTGAGGGGGGAAAATTGCTCAGTGCGTGGCACACAGTGATGGCTCTGAAATGTCTTTGTGTGAAGGAATTTCTATAAATTATGTATAAACCTGTATTTGTTCATTTAAAGGCATTTCTTCCGGTGGCTTATTGTCTCAGGCTAATGTAAGCAGCTATGCCACCATCGTGCATTTACAAATCAGGCTATGAATAAATAACAATTAAACTGTTTATACTTTCATTTTCAAATTTCACATCCTACCAGCACTGAGAATGTTTAACTTGAAGGTTGAACCCAGGAATACTATAAAGGAAGGATGCACATGGCTAAGCCTTGGGTTTATAACATCTTGCTTGCAGATATTTCTTTTTGCATCTAATGGGAGGTGAGGGAAGATCCATGTTTCAGTTTACCTGAAGCACCAAAGTTTACAGAGAAGAGTGGGTGGGAGAAGAGGAAAAGGGAGGGGAGGCAGGGGAGGAAAAAACCCCAGCATTTCAGCTGTCGTCTATGTATATTCTAAACACAGAATCCTCTGATCTACTGATATGTCATTCATACCAGCAATATGATCTCTTGAAAATATTTTGCACGGGGCTGATGATGTTACAGAGAGTTTTCCTCCACCTCCTTGAACAAACAGGGCCATGGGATGATTTTCCTCTCTTAGCCTGAGTCATTTCCTCTTCCGTCGCCTCGAGCTCTTTCAGCTACAACTGACAGCAGCCACCTCTCCATCAGGGGAGCCCTCCAAGTGTCCCTGCCCAGCTGCAGCTCACAGGAATTCCGCATTGCTCTTTGGGGAAGCTGTTGTGACACTTGCCAGGGTGTCCGTGTAGTTACTGTGGTTGAACTGCCCAGGAGGTCACTCTTATTCTGCCTTTTTTTTGTGGTTTGATTTGATCGAGTTCCAAACGAGACTATGCTAAAGCCACATGGACATATCTACATGGCAAAGTAGCTTGAAATAGCTTGTAAGAGCTTGTATTCTTCCAATGTAGGGATGGTTATTCCCACCCTAATTACCCTCTGGAATTGCCTACTGAAATCTTGGGTAGTTTTACATAAAAAATTGTTTCTATTATCTCATGCTACCAACTGCAAGCAACTCTACCCAGCTGTATAAAATGAGAACTTCCCTGATTTCCCTTTTTCACAAGCATTCTGAAATGCTTTCAGTGAGCGATATTTTATAGATTTTACTGGAATACCACAGATAAAACACAGATCTTTGTAAGAAAAGATCATGCTGATGAGATGTTGCTATAGAAATACTTAAAATATAAACAGCTTTAAACTTCAGCCATTGTGATGGGGGGAAAAAAAATCAGACAGGTTTTACAACTCAAGAAAGCTGCTCCAAACCAACAAAGATGGCTCTTGAAGAGACCACAGATCCAGTTTTTCCTCTGATGGGCCCTTTTTACCCAGAGTCCCATCTGAGCACATTGTAGAGAACAGAAGCCGAGCCAAGTCTTCCACAGTTCCCACGGGAACACGTCCGTGTTTTTGGCACTTCAGGCTGAGCCTGGAAGCAGTGGGGTGACAGAAGCAGGTAGCAGGCAAGGAGAGCCAACATGTGAGGCAACAGCATTTCATCTAGCAGAGCTGGAGGAGCCAAGACAGAGGCAGTGCATGGTTAGTGAGAGCCTGGAGCTTCTGGGGCACAGTCAGAGGAAGGGGTTTGGGCTTAGGAAGGAGGGGAGTGTGCTGGGGGGTAAAGGGCTTTGGAGGAAAGACAATCCCAGCAGAAGGGAGGGGAAAGTGGGGAGCTGGAAGGCTGAAGGGCTCTGGAGGGGTAGAGCAGGGACAAACCTCCTTGTGGCAGGCAACCAAAACAGAAGTGCTGGTGGCTGGGAGGTGCGGGAGGTCTCTGAGATGAGATGAGATGAGATGAGATGAGATGAGATGAGATGGGATGAGATGAGATGAGATGAGATGAGATGAGTGGGAGCTGGGATGTCTGGGGCTCCGAGAGTTGGATTCATCACGGATGTACTACTTCCCAGGCATTCCCAGTTACACTTGAGGTCTAACAGAGTGACCCTATCAATTACCTTCACCCTCCTCATCCTCATGTATGCTGTGAGGAAGGCAGGAGCTCAGCTCAAAGCTCTGTGCTTGCTGTTGGTGGAGCATCTTTGAACTCGGAGGGTTTTGGCAGCAGAGCTGACAGCCCTGGCTGCTGCAGGCCCTGGGGAGTCTTGAGGGGTGCAGGGCCTCCCCCAGAGCTGTGTGAGTCACAAAGCTGCTTGTGAACGACTTCTGAATTCAGAATTGAACGTGAGTTAGGCTGGGATGCTCTGAGGAGAGCTTTATGTACTGGGAAACCACTGCAATCCAAGGGGATTGAGGATAGGAGACCCCCAGGACACCCCCTCCAAGGAGAATGTCAAAAGAGTGATGCAAATGTTCCCATCCACAGACCTAAAGAGTGAAATCTCTGTCCCACGGGGCTGGAATTGTATTTGCAGAAACACAGCTATAGGGACTCCTGAGCAACAAGTTAAATGCTGCTGCTGCTGTAATTGCTCAGGAGTCCACTTACTCATCACTGTATTTGGCAACATCTTAAATTACTTCTCATTATTTCATTTAGAGCATGGAAAACCTTTAGAGAAAGAAGTGAATGATAAGGTCCTTTGAGTTGGTTTTATGTTGGGGGCTTTATCTTTTAAGAACCTGAGTTACGACATATTTTTAAAAAGTATTTGTCTCTATATCAAGCCTTTACAAGAGCTGGGAGGGAAAAGGAAGATCAACAGACATTTCAGCCTGAAACATAAAGGAATCATGTGGATCTTGGCTTGGTTCAAGTTAATTTCTACTTAGGTAATAAATCTATTTTTCCATAGATTTGTAACTTGGCTATAAAAGCAAATTTGAAGCTTTGAATATTGGCAGTCAAAATTTTCAGGTCTGAAGAATGTTTTTAGCAATATTTTATTTTAAAAAAGGGAAAACCATAAAAGGTTGTTTTTAGCTCTAGAAAGTTAAAGGGAGAGTTTTAAAAAGCATGGGTGGGGTCACATTTTGACACCCATGTTTGTTTTATTTTCCCTTAAAGAAAAGAAACAAAAATCCCATCCAACACGCTTCCAGCCTGACAGATAAAAAAAGGCATTTCAGATTAATCCTTTTAAAAATTGCCCTCAGGCTTTTTTCATATCCAAGAGTAAATAATCCATCTCAACTAATAACCATAAAAGGCTGGAATCAAGGGACTACTGTGAATTTTAATGGCTGGGTTTAATGAGTAGATCTTCAGCTTGTGCGGATCATTGTAACTCCAGGAATGGCAACAGCACTACATCAACCAGCACCCACTGAAGATGTGGATAGTAAACATACACTACACTCCCTCCCTCAAAACATGTGCCTAATTCAGCAATATTGAGGCAGTAATTAAGGTAATTAATACACTGGAAGGAATGAAGACCCAATGAGAGGAGACCAGTCAGCTCAGCATGCCACATACAAAAAGCATCAGGACAATTTTGGCCACACTTTCTGGGGCAAACACCTCGCCACAGAATCTTTCGTTTCACAGTTTCCTTCAGCCTCAAAATTACAGAGAGCTGAGTCAATCCTGCCAGGATTTGAGTTCACGGTTCCAGGGAGACCAGGAGCTGAGCCACTGGCACAGCTAACCTGGGGGGCAGAGAAGGCATGGAGCACACAGAGCAAACAGGAAGGTTCATTTCTGGCCGAAATTTCACTCACACCCTCTCATGTGTTTTTTGCTGCACAGTCTCCCTTCTGTAAATTAGGCTCCCTTTAACATTGTGGGCCAAATCCAGCTCTGGCTGCCAGGGTTCACCTCTTTGTGCTGTCCCTGTATGGCAAAGGGGTGTCCTAAAAGAGCAGCTGTCGTTTTGTTGACACTAAGAGAAATCCAGATTTGGTATAAAGATGATTCATCTACCTGCTCCCAGCTCAGACCAGGAAACTCTTTAGGACACTGTCTGGGCGAAACCTAAGGCACCTCCTGCAATGGAACAACCCCTACGAGATCATTTTAGAGAAGTTATGGCATTAAATACTCTGGAGCCAAATTGATCCCAGCCCTGCAAGGTTTAGAGGGAACATAAAGATCACTTTGACAGATTTTACTCTCGCCACAGGTTCTGTATTCAGTTCAGCCCATCTGGGCCTGAAGATCTAGTTCTTCTAAGGTGAGCAAATCAACATTTAAAAGCAATTCTCACTCCAAAGGAGGTCTTTGAGTTTATCTTCAGGTGTTTTAGGTCCATCAGTGACTTCTGTAGTCCCAATTACTACCTCAGTCTCTGTCCCTCCACCCTTGCTTCTTCTACCCTCATCCTCCCTTGCTCTCCCCTCCCTGGCTCCTTCCTCCTGTAGCTGGGTCCCCCTCCCTGGGCTGCACACACCCTCCTAATGATTTCTGCACATCTTCCAAGCACACATCCTTCCTACGGTGTGTCACAGGGCGCACCTCCTCTGCCGAACAACCGGCCTTTTCTTCCAGCTGCTGTCCACCGGCTTGGTCCCAGCACCTCGCCACAGCCGAAAATAGAATAGAGCAAGGAGGGGGGCAGCTGCGCAAGGTTTGGGCTATGCTGGGCTCAGTTTCACGCCCAACGAAGCCTTGGGGCAGCAGCTGAGATGTTTGCAGCCTGTTTACAGTTAGCAAGGTAGCTGCGCTTGAGGAGGTGGATGTGTGCTTTCACTTAAAGGTGAAAGCACTCTGCTAACATCATTCAGGGGGAGAATTTCACCACTCAGCTATTTCAGCCAGGCTTTGAGGTGCTGCTGGAGCTCTTTCAGCTCCAGCCTAGGTATTATATAGTCCCCCTCGCTGCAGAATTGGAGCACCTCCCAAGTATTTGGAAACAGAAGTCGCAGTAACAATCTCTCTTTCTTACTTGGCAGCGAGAGGGAGAAATACTTGGCGTAACTTATGCATTTGTTTGCATATTCGTGGGTGGGATCAAGTTATTTGTTGATGTGTATATGGGAAGAATTAAATTTCTCTCAGTAAGTTGAAAATATTTTAGCATAAGGAAAGATTACTTCAGAGGCAGTTTCCACGTACACACAGTGCAGCTCAATGAGCTGCCTTGTGTCCCCTTGTGTTCCCTAGGTTTTGCCCTAGGGAGGGCAAAGGTGTGGTCAAGGCAACGATCTGAAGCTCATCATTCTTGTTAATTAGCTAATGAGGCCCCCCCAACATGAAGAACTTTCTGTCCCTTCCTTTCTGCTTCCAGGCAAAGCCACAGCACTGCTTTGGAAACACTTCTGTGCTCAAGAAAGCCCTTTGAAAGGGCTGAGCAGCCCACCCACGTGGCACAAACACCAATTGTTTGTTTGGAGAAGTCTCTCTCTAATAGAAGGTTCTTCACTCCACACCCTTTGTCATCCAGACAGGGCCGACTGCCCTGGGATGCAGTTCCTATCAGCAGCTCGCTGCATGGATCCCAGATATGACTGTACATGACGTGTACTCATCAGCTCACACATCTGTACACTGAGGGAGGACACACCTCAGAATGAGGTCAGCATGCTGCTGAGAAATGCAATTTAAACCTTCATGGGTTACCAGCTTAGAAGGGATCAAGCCCAGAAGGTGACTGAGACTGGAGAATCAATGGGAAACGATGAAATTGCTCACGGATCAATACCGGGAGGAGAGGGAAAGGGTGGAAATGGAAGAATTCAATCCCGTTGCCAGCCTTAAATATAAACTGGAGGTAAAGATGGTGGGCATAAATAAATGTCAGGAGAAATAGGGAAGCTGGAATATCTTCCCAGACTGAGATTTTTTACTCTCTGAACACAATCTAAAGATACAGGATGTACTGTAGGTCTGAATCTCTGGATGTATTTATCAGGAAGTTTCTCAGCTGGAAAAGGATAAAGACCAAGAGGCTTTTTCTCTCTGGATGTGTTCTTAAAGAGAGTAGATAACCTAAGATTTCTTTCCTTTCTGTCCATTGTTTAGGCAAAAATAAAAGGCATTGTTTCTTATTGTTCTCTTGTTATTAACTAATTTCTCAACAAAGCTATGAAATTTAAAATATACTCCCATGACACTGGCATTGTTTTACTTCTTGAAGCTTCAGATTTTCTGGTGAAGTGTCTCTGGAATAATGCAAAACTTTGGCAAAAGGAGGTCTGTAAGTAATGCCCATTCTGGACTTAGAGGCCTGAAAAAGCCAAACCTGCTCCTCCTCACTGTGAGTTAACTCGAGTGATGTGGAGCCATCCCCCAGCCTTTGGAAGGGTGTGAGGTACCACCTCACAGGAGTGTTCCTTGTAACACAGTGCCCTACAGACAGGTGATGCAACAGCTGAGCTGCTCTTGGGATGCTGGCTGTTAATTTGCCTCTGTTGCAAGGCGTTCCACTCGGCCTGTCTGGCTCCTTGTCCCTGTTGCCACAGCTCCACTCACCTCCGCAAAACCTGAACCTGAGGCTTCCTGGTGGGTGTCTGCTTTTCCCACACCTGACCTAAAATAGCTTAAGCCTCCCATGCTGCCTGCTTTGCTACCAGTCCCTTTTTGCCACACAACCAGACGGGTGAGCTGAAGGTGCTTTTGTCTGTCCCAAATTGTGGCTAACTGACCAGGGATGAACCTGACCCAGCAGCCTCTGTATGGTCACGTGCAACCAGCAGCACTCTGAGCTCATTAGGGCTTTTCCTCACACCATCAGTGGCTCTCTGAAGAGCTTTCTACAGTTTTCAGAGTCTGGTTTATTGACCCCACACATATTCCAGCATGGTACATCATGGTTTGGCTACCTGGTCTTACAGGTAATCACTTCTCCAGGCATCCCTAGAGATCATCTAATCCTACCGTCTGCTCAAGGCAGGATCAGACTGCCCAGGACCATGCCTAGCTGGATTTTGAATATCTCCACAGTCAGAGACCCCATAACCTCTTTGGGCAACTTGTTCCAGTGTTTGATCACCTTTACAGTAATAAAGACTTTTTCTGTTCAAGGTAGATTCTCCTGTATTTGCCTCTTTTCATGTCATGGGAAAAGCCTGGCTCCATCTTCTTTATATCCTCTTGTCAGTTCTCTATACACATGGATAAAGTCCACCAAGCCTCGGCAGCCCAACACTCTCAGCCTCTCCTTGTGAGACTGATACACCAATCCCTTAATCACCTTACTGGCCCTTTGCTGGATTCACTCTCTATTTCCATGTCTCCATAATGCTGGGGGACCCCACAACTGGATCCAGTGCTCCAGATGCGTCTCAGCAGTGCTGAACAGAGAGGAAAGATCACCTCTTTGAACCTGCTGATAATGCTCTTCTAATGCATCTGGGGAGGCTCTTCCCTTTCTTGTCCTGGCAGAATGCTTCTTTTTGAGACTATTTTCTGCTAGCAAAGGTGTACACCCAAAATACACAGGAAAAATGAAACTACAATAATTTTCCCTTCCTGTCACTGAAGCGCTACAGTTGTCACTGGACTTATCAGGAATAGACTGTGATTCATGCTCACTGGCAAACACACACAGATCCTACGCAATTCTACTGCAATCAGAAAATCCCTTCCATGGCTCTGGGCTGCTGGCACTGTTCTGACTATCATGATTAATATCAGCCACCAGAAAACACTTGTAATTCAGGGCTCCTGAATTATGAGATATAAACAGACCCATGTGGATCACTGGAGTTATACTGGAAAGCTTCTGGCTGTTCTGCAGAAAGGTTTTGAGCTGCTGGGCACAGTGACAGAATTCTAGTACCCTCATTTTATCACTTCCACTCATGCAGGTAGCGTGTATCTCGAGGGGAGACCCTTACCTTGCAATTGCCTTTAGCATAAGCCAGACTAAAGTAAAAACAAGTAAGAGCAAAATAAGCTCAAAATATAAGCAATCCAAAATCCATAACATCTTGTAAAGATTTATGAAGGCAGAAGGGACAAAGAAGACAGGAAAAAACCATTTATGCTGTGATGAAATCCTTAAATCCTCGTCCTCTCCTCCTTCCCCCTAAGCTGATAAGCTGTAGATCCACTCTTAACCCACATGGTCAGACTGGATCCCTGTGCACACTCCTGCCTTCAGGCAGGATTTACAGCTGGTAGAACCACACCAGCTCTGTACTTTCACCTTTGTGTGGAATTTGTGTGGGAATTGCTCAGATTCACATCTCACGCTTCTCCCAACTTGGCCCTGCTTCCTGGTTTCGAACCTCACGTCCCGAAACTGTATCTTGTTTTTTTGGAAATACCAATCCCTGAGCCAGGCCTGATGTGTCACAACTGTCTCTGAGGAGGTGTAAAACGCTTTTTCTACCTGACAGGACCAAGTGCAAATACTCAGTGAGCAGCATTTCCCTACAGCTGAACTTATTTTTCACCAGAATATGCACATGGCAACCACACTGAAGGCAGATACCTGTCTGAGAGGCATCCTGGTTGAGATTTCATGTGACAGTGATTAATTACTTCAGACAATGACATACATGGGAAAGCTGAGCAACCAGTTTTGGGTTTGGAGATGTTATCTGCAGCTGCATGTTGTAAATTTGCTAGGACAAATCAAAACTAGCGTTATGCCCCTAAATTTAACACTGCTACCTCCTTGTAAGTGTAAAGTGGAGCCTTGTTTTTCTCCCCCTTCACATGTCTGTAGTTGCATGACTGGGCAAGATGAAGAGCAGCTTCCTCTCTTGTGGAACTTTTTTTGCCCTTGATAACAATAATAATAATAATAATAATAATAATAATAATAATAATAATAATAATAAACACTTGAATAGTGCTTTTGATCCATCAGGTGCCTCAGTAGTGTTAATACAATTAGCTAACTTAATTTTCCCTCCTCCTTCCCCCTTGAACGTGCACAGAGCAGGCAAAATAAGGTGCCAAAGGAAGTGAAGTGCGAGAGGCCCTGGCATCCATCCCTGAGGCCGCTCCCTCTGCGAGGCAAGTGATACAAGACCTCCCTTACAATGCCCCACTCCTCCAGCTGCAGTGTTGTGAGCAACTTTAAGTAGCAGCTTTTGTTCTTTATCACCCAATGCAAACAGCTTCTGGGAAGGGACACGCTCCTGTTTACCTTTGCTCTGTGTGCCACCATCAGCGCTCCCCAAATTCAGGCAGGCAGGGAACAGGTGCCAGGGTTGCGTATTTGAGTCACCCTCAGTAAAGGCTGACTCATAATTGCAGTGAAGGTAGAGTCTGCTTTCAGATCTTTGGGGAGAGATGTGAAAACTGATTGTCACGTTAAAGAGAGGCTGTCAGCCCTCTTGGTCTCTAAGGAAACAGGGTTTGACAATGAAAATGGATAATGATATCATTTCTGAAACATCTTTTAGAGTTTATGACTCTCAGACTTTACACAAAGCAATTAAGCTTTCTCTCTGCAGCCGCTACAGAAACGTATCTAAAAGAATACACATTTATGGAGGAAGTCTCTCAGTTGTCCTCAGGGAAAAAGTTTGCATTTAAGTGAATGGAAGAGAACAGGCACAAAGACCACCCATTTTAGCTTAGATTGAAGTCAGAGCTGATCCAAAGCTATGTCAGGCACAGGTGAGTCTTCAATACGTGAAAGTTAGTTCATGCTCAGGCACTTCTGCACAGTGTGTGTTCTGTTTGCTTTCATTACTGAGGATGGTCTCTCAAATTTAGAAAAGATTCTTTCTTCACCAATGAGCAAGGAGGGAAATGAAGTAGAATGGACTTCTCAGGAGGCAAATGAACATGGCAAAATGAGACACCTTTAATTTCTGCAACACGAGGCCTTTCCCACCTTTGGACTAGCAGCACTTCTCTCCACCCCTTTCCCTTCTCTGCAGCTGGCAGCTGGGATCGGCAGCTGGAGTCCAGCTGGAAAGGTCATCGCAGCATTAACCCCTGCTGGGCTGATTTCCTGCCCTTCACACCAAGGGGATCCTGGACTAGGGGTATCTGACCATACTTTGGTGAAGGACTGGGAATTTCGGACTCTACTTTGGTGGAGGAGTACTAAATGACCACCTTCAGGGCTGCATCCAGCCCTGGGCCCAGCACAGGAAGGACAGGGAGCTGCTGGAGCCAGTCCAGAGCAGGGACACCAAGGGGATCAGAGGGATGGAGCAGCTCTGCTGGGAGGAAAGGCTGAGGGAATTGGGATTGTTCAGCCTGGAGAAGAGAAGGCTTTGGGGTGACCTCATTGTGGCCTTCCAGTGCCTCAAGGGAGCCCACAGGAAAGATGGAGAGAGACTCTTGACAAGGGCCTGGAGTGACAGGACAGGGGGGAATGGCTTCACACTGACAGAGAGCAGGTTTAGATTGGATATGAGGAAGAAATTGTTCCCTGTGAGCGTGGTGAGGCCCCGGCATACGTTGCCCAGAGAAGCTGTGGCGGCCTGACACTGCCCCGGCAGTGTCCAAGACCAGGTTGGATGGGGCTTGGGACAGCCTGGGGTAGTGGAAGGTGTCCCTGCCCATGGCAGGGGGTTGGATCTGGATGGGCTTTAAAGTCCCTTTCAGCACAAGTCTTTCTATGATTTTATGCTTTTGGACCATCCGAAATGCAGGGAAGAGTTTATGTCCAATCTCAAGGGAGCTTTACAGGTTAATGTGCATGCACAATACTCTTACATAGCACATTGTCCAAGGATTATCAGTCACTATTTTTAAATAAAGAAAATACAACTACCCCCATTGTATAGAAATATCAGGCACAGGAAGCTGTATGTAAACTTCTTAAATGGACATAAACATCTCTGTCAGAGCTGCAATCAGAACCCAGGTCACTGCTCTAACCTTCTGTTTCTCTCTGCTGGGTGTTACTTCAGATATTCCACAGACAAATAATTTCAGAGGTTAGATTTTCTAAATGTTGCGGAAGAGCACCATGATTACTCAGAAGACAAGAGCAAAAATACAGACTCATACGCCCTCTTCATTACCTCATCAAAAATGCACTTGAGAGTGCAATATCTACTCCCCACCTGGTTACACACCAGGTAACTTCCACTAAAAGGATCAAAGAGTCCTGCCAGGGAGCAGATCTGCAGCAGAACAATACGGTTCTGGTGGAGCAAGAACCACTTCCTCTCACTACGATTATTATGCCCAATCAGTTCCCTGGGAGACAATCTAATCAAGTGATCCGTTTGATCAGAGGTTTCTATGAAGGTTTTATATGCTCCTGTCTGGTGAGAACAGTTTATTGCCAGCCAGGCTCTGGCATGTTTGAAAGATTGAGAAATAACAGATTCCAGGAGCAACAATTCAGAAGAACTTCTGCCAGCAAAGGCCCAGATCCTGCAATCAAAAGCAGGTGAGCAACCTCCTACACCTACAAGCCACGGGTGATTGAAGTGAAACTTTGTACTCAGGACAGTTCTTGCCCATGTGCTCCCTGTTATTATCCTGAGACAAAGGCTGCACCTCCCAGCCACAGACAGATTCCCAAGGAAATGGGAAGGCTCCAGGGGCAGGATTCACACCATGCACCTGTATTCCAGCCTCACCTGAACTGTGTGTGCCCTTAGCAGAACAGGAGGCACCTTCCTTGTATCTCCTAATGAGGTCTTCCTCAAGAATGACTGCTGCCTGTTTTCCTTTGCCTTGCCTTCCAAAGCTTTGTGCGTTCATCTGATTGTCTCACAGAACCCCCTCCCTGCTGGTTTTCATACAGTCCCCTCCTGCATCTACTCCTGTTTCCACAGTCCTGCTAAACACTTGGAGATTATCTGGAGACCAGACCAGTCTCCTGCCCTACAGCATCACCCTCACCTTCATTACTACCATCCTTCATGCCAAACAGCAGAATTTCTCCTATCATGGAACATCCCACAGACAAGGAACCAAGTATTTCACCTCCAGTGCTTAAACACTTTGTCTCATTTTGTTCTCTGCTCTTTCATCATTGTGGTGATGCGCTGAACAATGCCCCTGACTCTCAACTGAAAAAAAACCCAAAACTTGTGGAAGTTGAAATCTAGACCTGCAGCTGAGGTCACCTCTGAAAAGCAACAGTAACAACAGCAGCAAGAACGAAGCAACAATTAGACTTAACTGACATGTCCAACCTTGTGGATGGCCAAAGAACTGACATGGCTTTGCCTCAAAGTCAAGGTCAAAGAGCTTGCCTAGCTCACCATTAGCGTGACACCAGAACCTCCACAGTTTTGGTGACGCCTCCATGGAACGGGAGTCACCACAGCGCATCACTGGCCTCTATAACCTTCCCCTCCAACTGCATCAAGCTCTCTGGGAAACATTAGCAGCTTTAGTGCTAACTTTGGAGGGCTCAGGCATATCCTGCTGAAGTCCCACTGAAGAGGTTCAGGCTCTCATTCCAAAGAAAATTTAACCTTATGGGTTTTAGGAAGCATGTGTTCTTTTACTTTCTCATCCAGTACATGTAAATTAAACCAGAACTTTACATGAGCAGAAGTCCTCGCATCATGTCTGTTCACAGCTGCTAATTGTGAAAGTGCCAAGTGTTTGTCCTGGACTGCAATTAAAAGTGGAGCCAGTATAGTTACAGGAGAGCAGGAGTTTCTGTGTGGATATGTGGGAACAAACCACTGATTTCCAGCACAGCTGTCCCTGGGAGAAAAACACTTTCTGCTACATCACCAAAGGAGAACCCATCTGCTGGTGTTTATTATGTAACTTGGAAGCACTAAGATATCTGTCAGAAATATGGGTGTGACTACAAACCAGCTCTGCCAATTCGGGGAAATTCAGCTCTGTAATGCCTCTAACCTGGGCAATTCCCTCTAGATAGGCAAAGTCCTCCCAGGTCCTGTGCAGCACTGAAAACACGAACACTTAGCACTCATTCTAATGGCCCTGTGAGGATTTTAGCAGAACACTGCAGCCTGATTTGAGCTCAGCACCCCCTGAATCGATTTTCCATGGTCTATAATCTTTGCTGTAAACAGCCTGCTCTGCAACTAAGGAAGCAGAAAGGGTTTTAATGCCATCAGTTTCACTCTTGATACCCTCACATTAAACTCAAAGAGCTGAAAGGAGTTCATATGATTTGTTCCAGGCTTGTATCAGACCCTACATCAAGGCACCTCCCTTGTTCTAGACCACCACGGTGGCCTCTCTTGCTTGGCTCTTCCCAGCACCAGCCCTGTGTTCAGCCTAAATTAAACCAGCTGGAGGATTGTATCCAAAGGAGCAGGGAAACCCTCTCACGGTAACCTCTGCCCTCCCCAGGCTTGGCATGTTGGGAGCAAGACAAAGGTTCCACAGACTGCTTTACCTTCCCTTCCAGCACAAACTCCAAGGAAAGCCAGTTCTGCCGTATGATGTCCCCTTTGAACAGCTGCACAGCCTCCAAGGGGTCACAGTGCTGGGGAGGGGTGAACTGCTCTGTTTGTTTCTCATTTCCACCCTGCAAACATCCATTCTCTTTTTAGCCATCCAAACTATAACAAAGTCTCCAGAGGCATTTTCCCAACCTTCACCCCCAAATAAACCACACAAGAGGATGCCACAGGGTGCTATAAAGACTTTGAAGTCCCCATGAGAGAACTTTTCTGTGACGTTGCCTCCCTTATCATGCCTAAATTATGCTTCTAAAAAAACCAACAGCATAAGAAAGATAAGTCATAACCTCCTTTTGCTTCGTCTCCCTTTAAAACTGAAGCCTGTGAAAAGCTGTAGATAAGGTCTGACATAAATAAAAGTACTTGCCAGTTGGGCTTGAACCATGACATTGGGATATTTTAAAACCACAGGATAATATTGTAAGTAAAAGAGCATTTAATAAAGAGAAATCATCCCTGCAATGCTCCAAAACCTCAGAAATACAGCAGGTTTTCCATAACTTAAAATAGTGGGGTGTTTTCAGTATTATATGGAATACTCTGAAATAATAACCGTGCAAACCCCCTGTGATGCAGCAGATGATGAAGACTGCTGACTGGAGTAGCACTGTCACCATGTGATGGAAATCCTGGACAAAATTTCCTACTGACAGAACAGTCCCCCACCCTTTTTTTTTTTCTTTTTTTTTTCCTTTTTTTTTTTTTGGTTCTGTAGCATCTTTTTGGAAAGAAAAAAACTGCCCAAGTGCCCGCTGTAGATACTGAAAAAGAGTTAGACAAAAAAGGACAAAAGGTTGAAGAACAGAGAGCCAAATGTGAGAAAACAATCTCAACTTTTGACATTTCACATAGTTCTGCCTTATTTTTTAAAACTCTGCAGTACCAATGTTTGGATTTCAGAAGTCCTCAAAAACATTCATCATTTCGATCTCAGGTTCTGGTTTGAATTAACTCTTATTTTCAGGCTCTGTTTTCCCTTACAATTGGTGTAAGCACCTTTTTTGTAATGCCTCAAAATGATTAGCACACCTTTTTGTTTTTTTAATTTGTCTTCTTTATGGATTTGAAAAAACCCTCAAACCCTAAACTTTCAATTGCAATCAAAGAAACGTTTCACTAAAAAAAAAAAAAAAGAGAGAGAGAGAGAACAGGATAGGGTTTTGCTTCCAGAGTCCTAAGTCTAGTGAAATTCTAGCAATTATTTTATTTTGGTACATCATGAAACAAAAAACAGTATTTCTAAATGACCTGAAACATTTAAATTGCTACATGTGTTGAAATTTTTTCTGGTGAGCTCAGAAAACGAGCCCTGCCCCCACCAATTCGTTGGAAGGATGGAAGGGAGGGAGGAAGGAAGGAAGAAAGGAAGGAAGGAAAATTCAGCTCGGCTTATCCTGTGATACAAAGCGAACCAAGCAGAAGTACCCTGTGTCTAATTCTACAGCTGTGAGAGCCTCTGTGCCGATGAGCAAGCTGTTAATGCACAGAAAGTGGGACATCAGATGTGTTTCCAGCAGCACCTCACTTACCTCACTGCACCCTTCACAGGGATAAGGGCCACTACACAGCACCTTGGGATGGTGTCCAGACTCAATGAGGCTGATTTTTCATTGCAATCTCTTGAGAAAAAACCTGCGGAATAACATTTTACATCCTCACGGGTGGGCTCTTCCATCAAAGAGCACCTCGTGAGGCGCTGTTGCAAGCTCCTTCCCAAGGGCAGATCATGGAATGGCCTGGGTTGGAAAGCACCTTAAAGATCATCTCATTCCAGCTGCTGTGGGCAGGGACACCTTCCACTATCCCAGGTTGCTCAGAGCCCCATCCAGCCTAGCCTTGGAGACTTGCAAGGATGAGGCAGCCACAGCTTCTCTGGGCAACCTGTGCCAGGGCCTCAGCACCCTCACAATAAAGAATTTATTCCCCATATCCAGTCTAAACCTCCTCTCTGTCAGTTTGAAGCCATTCCCCTTGACCTGACACTCCTGTGCAGTGGGTGTCCCCCACGTTGTGCATCAGGGGAAACCAAAGCACCACAGGCTCAAATCCCTTGCCCAAAACAACACAGTAAAGCTGCAACAGCCCAGCAATAAAGTCCACGAGTTATGAGATAATGATAGGAACTGTCATTTTCTCATTATTTCACAGTTTGATGAGGGATAACACATTACAGAACAGCAGCTGTCCCTGTCATATTGTTAGCCTTCACATTTTGGATGTGTGAACACTTTATTGAAGCAGTTGGGAAGTGCTGAGTTTTGTTTCTGTGTCCCATGCCTGTGTATTTTTCATGCAAATGCCAGCTACAAGGTGTTGTCATAGTAGGGGCTGAGGGCAAAATGCATATATTGTAACACACTCAGCTTGTTCAGTTTATCTTTTTGTCAGTCTTCACAGCTTTTTTTGTGGTAGGTTTCTGCACGCACTGGAGGTGCCTGGGCAAAAAACGTTCAGCCAGTGCACTTCCTCCATTGTACACGTAAGCCTTTGCTGAAAACTAATTTCAGATTAGATTGTGCAAGAATCCATGCACCAAATGCACGCACACAACCCAGCCAGGCAAAAGGAAGAGCGCTCAAGGTGTTCAATCAATCACAAAAATCAGGCAGTGTTTTGGACAAAACACTTCCCGACCGTGTAAAACCTGCTCCCCGTCCTTGGTGTGCCAGGGCATGCAAGTGGTTTAATGCAGCTTTTGTCTGCTCTGCAGATCTGCCTTTCCCTTGACTACTGACAACAGCTTACCAGGCTAAACTGGGGTTTGCACTGGTGGGCTTTTGCTGTTGGCTGTGAGTTGTAGAAAGGACCCTTAGCCAAATTAATTCCTGGAAAAATTCTGACTTGCTCTGCAATGACGCAATCACCCCCCCTCCAAATCCTGTTATTGGTAGCAGTTCTGACACCTGTTTAAAATCCCTGTTTTGATCACTTACAGCCAAAATTAATCCTGTGGTTCCCCTTCTGGGGCTCTGCAGGAACCACGAATGTATTCAGGGCTATACCAAGGGTAGGGCAGAAATCAAGCCAGCTCTGGATGTTCCTCCAACAGAAGCACAAAATGGGGAAAAGAACAAAACACAGCAGCTCCTTGTGGATTTGGACATCAGTGGGAGACAAGCAGGGGAGAACTGAATTCCTCATCCTGCCCTAGACAGCAGTATCCTTGCTGCAATCCTGAATATCTCGCACCCTGAACTGAGCAGACCGAAAGTTCTTGCTTAGCTGATGGATAGGAAAAATGAGGTCAGCCTCACCTGATGCAGCAGGGACCTGACTGCATAACCTCCAAGGAAGCTGTCAGGGTCAGGTTCAGAGCTGCAGCTTTCCATGGAGCAGCAGGGATTCAGCTTCAAGGCATCAAATGAAAATGCACCGAGTTCGGTCCAGTGGAAGCCTCACATGCCTCATCTCCAGGGGCCTGTTCCTGGAATGGGATAAGGAATGCCAAGCCCAACAGCTAGGCTGATTACCTGTCTGCAACAGGAACATTAGGAAATTTGGAGTGAAAAAAAATGGAACTCAGAGAAAACGAAACCCCAGAAGAGGCACAGACAAATGGGGCAGTGTGATGTGAGCGTGGACAACTCTGGAGATCAGTGTTGTCTGAACAAGGGACTTTTAGGTGACCCTTCAGTTCCACTGAAATGTTGTTGTGGCCCCTAAACCATCCATAACCCTCAGTCTCACCAGGAGAATGAACTCCCTGGCTCTCCCTTTCTGCCCTTTGCATAGCTCCAAGTCCCCAACAAAAGTCCCCTGCAGGGGGACCTGACACTGCACGAAATGGGCCTGACCCAGATATCTGAAAATGCATTTTTGTACCAAGCCAGGAGGTTCCTCATCCTGGAGAAACTCAAAGCTTCTGCCCTCTTACAGATAACCTGCGTGAAGGTAAAATGCTGAGGCCACTGGCTAAAGACTGCAAATGACTGAAGTCTGAAGTGTGGCAACCTACACCCCAACCTACCCAACAGGTTTTGGTTAATTGTAAAATAAATGAGCCTCAGCTTTAAAAATGCATTAACCCAAAAAACTGCTCCTCACTTACTTGACAGAGCTTTTGTTTACTAGTATTGAAAGCACCGTATGGGAAACTTATTACAAGTGCCTATTCTTAGCTGAGCAAACGTCACAGCATTGTCAGGGCAAAAAGGGATCTCTAAATGTCATCACTAAGGCCTGTTACCTGAGATTCTGATCCTGCTGTGCTGGCACATGGCCAGAGATCCTTTAGGCCTTGAACACACAATTGGTGAGCTTTTCAAAAAGTCAGGCCAACACCATCTGATCCCAAACAAGCTCCCCAGTCTCAGAGGAAATGAGAAAGAAGGGCGGTGCAAAGGTGTTTGTAAATAGGACATGTCAGTGGGCCCTAACATATTTGCAAATTGCATATAAAATAGTATTATCCATGTTGTCACTGCGGGATCTCTCACTGAGGGTCCGTAAATTGGTCTGTGCTACTAACACAGGACACGGGATGAACTACAGACGTAGCCTTTGAACTATACACTAGGGTCTAAAGCAGATTAATCAGGTAGCTTTGGGACAGCTTTAAAAAGCAAGCTGTAACTCTGAGGGCTGCAATTTGGGGAAACCCACATGTCAAAACAGCTCCTTTCCTTGGTAAGTACTGAAAAATGTGAACCACTAGCTTGAGGCCACTTTCAGCCAAACTTCCCCTCAGTTTTCCCATGTATAAAACAGGCACAGAGTTACCTTGCATTGGGTTTTATGCTACAGATCTGTATTTAGGAGGGAAAAAAATGAAACTATGCCAGAAGAACTATTTTGAGTCTCTTCATACGAGAAACAGTTTGCAGAACAGAGTTTAGAGATTACTGTATGGCATATCCTATAGACAGAGATGTAATGCTTCAGGAACTAAATGTGAGCTCTTTAATCCCAAGACATATTTACACAAACGTGTTCTATTTCAAAACCGCCTCTAAATTATTTCAAGCAAGCAGAGAACGCTCCCTCCCCAAAGTGTTAAATTATGCACAGAAATTGCAATTCCATTCCAGTAAAATGCTCATTCTGATGCTAGATTTATTTTCCCCTCCTGATTAATTGCATGTGCTGAAAAGACCGCAGAGTCCCCGACAACCTGAGGCCGTTTTACTGAACGCTGCTGAGGTCATATAAAAAAGCTGCATAATGGGTAAGGCAGGCAGCTCTCATAATACACCACAAGGCTGGGATGACACACCTTCTGTACACTCTGACACCTGGGTTCCTTTCCAGAGTACAGTCCTTTATGAAGGAGCAATTTTAGTCCACAGACTAATAAGGCAAGACAAGTTGCCCAGGTTGGAAACATGGGAGGAGCCGCTCAGAAGAATGTGGCTCTCAACACACTGAATTAATAATTAACAAGACAGACAGAAGGACAGAAAAAAAAAGAAGAGAAAAGAATGAACTCATTGAAAGCCACATCTCCAGAAGGCCCAAATCCACTCTTGCAATGTTGCTGTGGAGAACTGTCCACTGAGTGTGACACCCACCCTGTTTGTGTTCCTAGCCTAAGTGAAAAAGGTAACCACCTTCCTCAGCAACTCCCCTGGGTTTTTGTTTCCTGTGGGATCCTACTCAACATGCTGTGCTTCCTTGGCACTGTCAGGCAGATGGCAAGCCAAACTCCACCACACAAAGTCCAGGTTTTGTACTCTGACTCCTGCTTGCAGGCTTTAATGTTCTTGTACTGATAGGCAGGACTCAAGCTGGTGGAAGGATCCGAAGATTAGTGCAATTTACAGGCGGAAAAAATTCAGCAAAACATACATTAAAGTAGCCTGAGTGCTACTCCAAAAAAAAAAAAAAAAAGAAAAAGAGAAAAAAAGGCTTAAATACTGCTTTTTGTAAGGGTATGATGCATTTTGAATCTAGAGGTGATTTTTTTCTTTTGGCTGTGAACTTATGTCATCTTCTTAATCTGGCTCTGCTGGTAAAATCTGTTACCACCCCAAGCCTCTCTGCTGGATGTTGGCCTCTTCCAACTGCCTGTGGAGCAGTTCCAGTGAGCACTCCCCCTTTCCCTTCAGATGAGCTCAGACCAACTAAACCAGCCTGCCTGATTTTTGCCTGAAAAGAATTAGGATGTGCTCCCACAGACTGGCAGCTCACTGGGAATGGCAGTTTTCAGCCAGGAGACAATTACAAACAGCCAGAAAGCTGTATGTGAAAAGTGGCATCTTCCTACAGCCTTGTTGAAATAACCAGTCTGGGAAAGCAAATGTGGCAGTTCTGGGACAAAAAATGTCTTACTTGTGCTGCCCAGCCTCATCCCCATCCCTGGAAGTGTTCAAGGCCAGAGTGGGTGGGGCTTTGAACAACCTGGTCTGGTGGAAGGTGTCCGTGCCCATGGCAGGGGGCGGAATTAGATAGCCTTTAAGGTCCCTTCCAGTGTAGGCCATTCTGTGATTCTGTGATCCTGCATCTTAGACAGTGGCTTGTGGCCTCCAAAACAGGCAGTGTGTCCCCTTCTCCCTCCCCAGGGTGCCCTGTCTGGTCTTGCACTGCCTCTATTGCTCACCAAAACCACATGGGAATTCAGCTCATTAATCAAGCACAGGAGTGACTTTTTTCAGTGATGTGCCTCCACATTAGTAGTCTTCTGCTGTGTGAATGACTTCAGCCAGCTGTACCTGTGGACAGACAAGCAACAGAGACAGTGATTGTGGGACAGACTGGTAGCACTCACCCTGGAGCCTCATGGGGATGGTTGGGAGCAGACCACCTCCCTTCTGCGGCCAGCAAGCCCTTAGATCTGCACAGTCCCCACCAGATAGCTACAAACGCCAGAGAGCTGCATTTATTTTGTAGTGATCTAACAGGATCAATATTAATTGGAAACATCAATGTAACAGTATCCCTGCCACAGCCCAAGAGTGCTTAATTCTACCAACACGGCTCAAAACAGACAACTTCTGCATTTAGACAGTCCCAAATTTCAACCTTTGTGGAACGTTTGCAAAGAAGCAAAACCCAAAGGATTTTTCCCTTTATATATGTATATATACACACATACCTCTCTATATATACACCTCTATACTGGTATAACTACATTGATTACTACTCAATATCTTTAGTAACAGATCTTTATTGGCACAGGTCCCAGTGTGAACACAATTACGGGAAGCGAGGCTGTGCTGCTCCCAAAGCCATCAGCAGCCTGAGGCATTCACTAAGCTGTTCAATTTTCATCAGGGCTAGCGATTTAAAAACAAACAAACAAACAAACACAAAAAACCAAACAAACCACAAGTGTATCAGAGGTTATAACTAGAATGAGACTTTAGTAAGGCAACAGGTAGGCAAATACATGCAGGTGAGTGCCTGGGAGGACAGGGGGACCTCAGCATCACTCCTGGATTCAGGCAGCTCACCAAAGAGTATGAGTCCCTGCCAGAACACACTAGGGGCTGCTAAATTTCAGCGCAAGCCTTTCAGAAAGCCAGTTACCCTCACAGGCTGCTCTGTCACAGATGGAGCTCGATTTCTCTGTGCCAGTATGGGCTCTGCCTCTCCACCTGATCCTGCCCAGCAGAACAAAAGCCTCCTGCTCAGCAGCCGCGGGGGACTGCTGTGCACTCCTCGCTGCCCGGCTCCATCCCATTTCGGCTAGGATGTGCATAAACCTCCTTCCTTGATTTGCTCCCTGCTGATAACTGGTCGTTTTCAATTTGAGAGCAGTCCTTTTCTTTGTACACACCAAGTAGGAGGGCGGGGATTTGGGAACCCTTTATATTCCTGACCAATGTGAGCATGCAGATAGTATTTGCTGTTGACGCTTCACAACCAGCCTAACTCCACTCTTTGTGGATCTGGTTGGTTTGTGCTTTAATTTACAATGGAACATAATCCAGAGCATGAAAAAAGTACAGATTTACTGGCATCTATTTCATGCACTGGTCATACATTGCTATGTAAACTTCCTATATTCAGGGATGATTTAACCATAGAATGTAGTAAAACCTACAGCTTTAAAATTGCACATGAACATTGCAGTCAATTCTCAAGCAGATACCAACAAAAGCGCAGTTAGGAAAATAGAGGAAAACCCCAACCAAACAAAACCAGGTCATTTGAAGCACATTCCAGCTATGAAATACATTTCTCCCTCTCTCCCTCTGTGGCAGCTTCAGAAATCCAGAAAGCCCTTGTAAAATGCACTTACCCATCACAATACTTTAGCACACAGTTCCTTCAAGTGCCCGACCCATGTGCTCTTAAAATTACTATTCTAGTAAGTCTCTGCACTGATCGAATAGGCATTGGTTGTAATTCTAAATGCTCAACAAGAATGAGTAATTTGTTGCCTTTTTTACTGATTTACTCCCAACATCTTGCCCTTTCCCAGATCCCTTACGGTTTCATCCTGGAAACCACTGTCCTGCTCTAATAGAACAGGGGTCAAGTCAATCTCTGCCCTTGCAGCACCATCAAAGCAGAGTGCTGGCAAAAAACTGGCAGCAGGGACATGAGGCTACCCAAAGCTGTGCTGGCAGTCAGCTCTCAACACACAGGTAGGCTTTGGGGTTGCTATGGGGCTTTCTTATTCTTTTCCTGGTTTGAGAGAAATCTTAATAAAAGCCAAGGGAAAACTTGTCAGTCTGCCTCTGCTGTGCCAAGCAGTAAGAGTTGGAGCAGTTCCTGTTCCCGTCCACATTCACATCCTTTTCTTAATTATGTTCAGTGTGGTGGGCTGCCACACCTGAAGGATGGGAGGGTATCCAGAGGGACCTGGATGAGGTCGAGCTGTGCGCCATGGGAATCTCACAGGGTTTAACAAGACCAAGTGCTGGTGCTACACCTGGGTCAGGACAAGCCCCGGGATCAGTCCAGGCTGTGGGGTTGGAAAGAGATGGGCTTTAAGGTCCCTTCCAATCCAGGCCATTCTGTGATACCCTAGCAAAGCAACCAAGCTGTCTTGCCAACAGCTTAGGGAGGTTTAGGTTGGATATTAGGAAAAGGTTCTTCCCCTAGAAGGTGGCGGGGCACTGAACAGGTTCCCCAGGGAATGGTCATGGCCCCAAGCCTGCCAGAGCTCCAGGAGTGTTTGGACAATGCTCTCAGAGATGCACAGCGTGGCATTGCTGGGGTATCCTGAACAGGGCCAGGAGCTGGATTTGATGATCCCTGTGTGTCCCTTCCAACTCTGCACATTCTGTGATTCTACGATGTGATGTTTTTCTTTAAAACAGAAGTAAAGACATTTGCAATTCTGATTTACAGAATCAGCACTCAGCTGTGCTGTGGGAAGGAGCGACAAGCAAAGGTATCAACCAGATGAAAGGCTATGTATGAAAACACGTAATACACCCAGAAACAGCAGGCTGGGTTTCCAAATGAAGCGGGGAACGCTGCTGATTTCAGTAGCACGGCAAGCTGTATGACAAATGACAAGTGTAACTTATGGAGACACAAAGTTGCTATTCTCGACAGAAAACCCCTGGGTGCCTGTTCTGCAGAGGGCTCAGAATGAGCTGGCGAGTCGGGCTTTGATCACCAGAGCCGCTCTCGGGGCGGAACAGCCATGAAATCCTGCTGCCCTGGCAGTGCCGAGGATTATGCCATCTGACACACCTACAGATGCCGAGACACCTCCGCCAGCCCTGGAGCATGAACATGTCTCCCTTCCAACCCCCACCGCTGAACCTTTATCAGGCAGGGGGGCGGCAAAAAAGCTTTTTCACAGCGCTGAGCTCTGGTCCGGAGAGGCCGACAGTGAAACAGGGTGAAAATGAAAGCACCGGCGCTTGGCAGAGCGGCTGGGGAATCTTTCACGAGTGCTGTATGAACTGCAGGCCGGTGCCGGGAGGCCGCAGCGCTCCCAAAGCCGGGGATCGCGGCCGGGACGCAGATCCCGCCGGGAGCGGCTCACGCGGCTCCTTAAATAGCGGCTATAAATACAACGCCGGCGGCGCGCTCCCATTGGCTGAGCCGCTCTCCATATTTGCATAAAAGGGCGTGGCCCGCAGGCACGGGGCGGGGTGAGCGGCGCAGTTTGCCCGGCGGCGCCGCAGCGTCCCCCAGCGGCCGGAGGGGGGGGTGGGCGCATGGAACCCCCGATCCCCTCAGCCCGGGGCAGCGCTGGCCTGACCGTGCCTTATCCTGCCCACCCTGCACTACTCCCCACCCCTCGGTCCGTGTCCTTTTTCCCGAGGCCACCCTCAGAGCCTCGGAAAAGTTATTAGTGGAAACTGAATGAGAAGGCTCTAAAGTTCACGTAGTGCCCCCCACCTCACGTGGTCTGGGTGCACGCAAATTACATGAAAATTACTCGTAAATTGGTACATTGTGTTTTGCTTCTTCACCCAAAAGCACTGTTGAAATACATTTCATATATTGGATGATAATCATAATTAATGCACTGAACCATTCAGCAAGGAGATAATAAAGGGGGTGGAGGTTTTACTATTAAAATGTGAGCCTCAGCATGGGAACTGAAGTTTTGATAAGCAAAGCCTCTACTCTGTAGGCTAGAAAATGTCTTTTCCATTTTAGGTGCAGTTCATAAAAGGGTGTCATGGAAATGAACCT
The DNA here is from genome assembly GCA_013398955.1 of Callaeas wilsoni. Lineage (NCBI taxonomy): Eukaryota > Metazoa > Chordata > Aves > Passeriformes > Callaeidae > Callaeas > Callaeas wilsoni. Next base: position 214,341 of record VWPU01014396.1, on the reverse strand, counting down.
TGGTTTTATGTTCTGAAAAAGGGGTGTTGGGAAGGAGACTAAAGGAAACTTTTGTCTGGACCAAAAGGGAGGATAAATTGTAAGACCTTGCCTCCCAACTCTGGTGCTGATGCTCAGCACGGTGCTGTCCCCCTGCCTTGGAGAGGATTCAGATCTGGCCCTCAAGCAGCACATCCTGGTGATGTGTTTCTGGAATTAGGTGGGTGAGAAAGACAAATAAGGCCCTTGGAACTGTGGGTGTCAAGAGTGTGTCACACCATGGTCAGTAACGACCATGCAAACCACAGCTGGGCACAAAGCAGTGGAGCAGGCAGAGCCAGGGGTGGTCACTCCAAGCCAGCTTGGGGCTGGATGAGCTGTGTGGGAGAGTGGAGCCCAGTTCCAGCCCGGGCTGGATGGGGCTCTGAGCAACCTGGGATAGTGGAAGGTGTCCCGGCCCGTGGCAAGGGGTTAGAATGAGATGATCTTTATGGGCTCTTCCAGCCCAAACCAGTCTATGATTAAAACAGAAATGAAAGCAGGATGCCCTGAGCACCTGCTTCCTGCAGAGCTGTACTTTGCAGAATTGAGGGTTATGTATTCACTGGAATTGTCCAAAAATTTCTGAGAACACATCTCCCCTTTGAAAAAGAGTTGCCAGGCAAAAAAAATGCAAGGTGATTTGTGGGAGCAGGATTGTGCTTTCTCATATCCCAGGGGGCTGTTCATAGAGCTCCTTTAGGTCTCTTATCATTGCTGCAAGCTGAATATCTTATTTCAACTGAGGCCAAATTAAGAATGAGGACTGCTGTTGCCTTTTTGCTGACTCATTCTGAAATAATATTAGAAAATGTTCATATTTCTTGGCATGAAAATCCGGAATTTCAACAGCTCCTGGAACTTACAGAGTTGCCCTGATTTTCCAGCAAGACACAGACCTCTGCTTTGCCAGCAGGAGGAGGAATCTCTTGGGCAAGCAGGTGATTGATTTCCCATGCCTTGCAGCAGTCACAGGGCCTTACCTCAAGCCCAGCTGACCCCAAACCCCATTCTGTCCACACTAAACACTTGACCTTTCCCAAACCTTTGATCTATGGGGCCTCCAAATTCCTGCTGTGCCTCCAGACTTGTGCTACACCCGCCACAGCACATCCCAACCTCACCTAAACAAGGGGATCCACACAAATAGTGACTCAGGGGCAAGCAGCTTCCTTAGGCAGAGTCTAGACCTGCAGACTGCTGCCTGAAAGGCAGCAGACAAAATCAAAAGCCTGAGTATTCTTCAGGATACAAAATACCCTTTTTGTTTAGTAAGAGCTCAGCAGTGCAACTTGGAGGTGGAAATATATGGGGATTTGATCTCAAGGGTCATATGTTGGGTGTTTTTCGACCTATGGCACTCTGAGTCATATGATTATAACAGACTCTCAGCTTTAATTACAGAAAAGAAAGAGTTTCTGCATCTCATGACTGTGCAGGAAGATGCATTGTGGTAGCTGTAAAGGAGACACACGTAGGGAGAAAGAGAGGAGACAAGCCAAAATGCAAAAGGAGCCAGAATCTGTTATATGAACAGTAACTTGAGGTTTCTGAGTTCTTGGCATCGGCTGTGCCTCATCCAGCTGCAAAGGCCAGTGCTGTGAGTGGGGGAATTGCAGCTCCTGTAGGAGTTACCCTGCTCCCACTGAACAGGCAGAACAATGTTTGCCCACATGCTGCGTTCCCCAGTAATTCTGCTTGAGCTGTGACCTAGATCTGCCTGAGAGCCTTATATATTCCTGAGTGCAAACATAAATACACTCTGTTTCTGCATTTAATTTTTGAGCAGCTCTAATTAAGCTTAGCTTTCTTTAAACACATCCAGAGCTCCCTTGGTATTTGGCCTTCAGAATGAAGACTGCCATTCACAAGAAGAGCTGGGCCATAAATGCGAGTGAATGGCAGCTGCTCCTGCATCCTTGGTTGCTGCTGGTGGAACCTGGGCGCTCTGCTTCTGCTGCAGCCCCAGGGACTTGTCTGAGCCTGATGGGCTCTCACAGGGCTTGTGTGCTGAGGGCAAGGGAAGGGAACACAGAGTGAAAATGCTGAGACCCACACACAGGCTGCAGGTCTTAGTTGTCACATTAACTCATGTTTCATGGCTTTGTAGCATTTGTGTGCCAGAGATAAGCAGGGAATATGCTCACAGCCCAACATGCAGCTGGGTTTTTGTGTAAATAACAGTTAAAATGGGCAGTTCATGTTTCTCCCTCTCTCCTGGTTTTCCCATTTCAGCTGGCAGAGTCCAGGCTTTTAAAACCCCCTAACCCCCTCTCCTTTTTTTTTTTTTTTTTTTTGCTTGCAAGAAGAAGCCATTTCTGTTCTCCATGCCCAAGAAATGACATCTATTTGTAAGGGACTCACAGAAACATCTGCAGACTGGACTTTGCAAAGGGCTGCAGGCCAGACCTTCCCCTGCTCTGGCAATGTGCCATAACCTCGGTCAGACTCACTACCCCTCTAACCCTGCCCATCTCTCTGCTTCCAAACCACCAAACTTAGCTCCTTATGGGGCCAAAGATTGGGTAGGTCCCAATAGGTGCACCTCTGAGGGAGGGGTGAATGGCAAAATCAGCTCAGTACAGGGACCTTCTGAGCCTGCTGCCCCACAAAGCCCCACCACCACAGGCCAGCTGGCTGCTTGCACTGGCCCTCAAGTCTCCTTGATCTCTGAGATGTCCCGCATGCCTCAGGGTGGTGGTGGTGTGGCTGGATTTGAATCCCTGTGTCCCAGTGCTTCCTGTGCATAACAAGGAGGTGCATTTTTGTGTCTTAAGCACTAACCCTCTACCCCAGCAGTAAAAGCCAATCTGGCTAAGCAGAACAGATTAAGAAGGGGGAGCTGCTCTTGTGCACCTGCCCTTTCCCTGCTTTGCTTCCTGCTGATGTCAAAGCTCCAGAAGTTGAAACCTTTTGGAGCAGCACCACCATGGTACTCATGGAGCTGCACTGCCTCATCAGCTGAAACCCACTCAGACCACAGCTCTGGTTGCTCTTTCTACCACAACAGCAGTTGGTTTGTGTAATGAAACACTTCTTGTGTTGTAATCAACACCTACTTAAGTGGTGCCATCACAAAGGCAGGCTTATTGTTTTGCCTGTGTCTACATGCACATCCAGAGATGCCAGTTTTCCTTCAAAAGGTAAACAGAGCCAGAACCTGGTTGTGAGAAAATGCAAGCATTAGGGTAGGAAGGTCTTGTTGCATTAATAGATTTAAAGTACCAAATGATAACGCATTTTGCAGTCACCCATTCCACTGCAAAGTTGCTATGAAATGCTTCAAAGGCTGACTGCTCGCCCATTTTAAGCCAAAATAAATGACTGCACAAGAGGCAGTGCCATAAAGACTCAGATCTGTGATCTATAAGTATTCACACCATGCAGCCAGCCAAGTCCTATCAAATCCTATATTGCTTTTGGCATTTCTACACTGTTCAATGCTCTCGTGAGTGCCAGGTTATCCTGAACTTTGTTATATATGGCTTTGAACATTTCATCAAGTCCTTCTCTTGCTGGAACAATAAATAACCAGTCCTAACTAGGCACAACTCTGGAAAATTAAAATTGCACTGATGTGGAAAATTAGCCCCTGATAGCAAGACTTCAGCAGCTGGACCAGTGGGACTGTGCAGACCAGCCAGGGAAACACTGAAGCTAGTGGTGGGAAGGATTTAGCTGCTTGAAGCAGAGGTGCCTTGTGCTATTTTAGTCATGTGTGTGTGTCATGCCCAGCCCTTCCCTGCCAGTCCAGAAGCGAATGGGGCTCTCAGGGGCTGTGTGTCAGACATACCAGGCCTATACAGGTGTTTGGGGCACTGGAGGCACTGTGGGATGTAGAAACCAGCCATTCAGAGGCTGGGCAGGGTAAACAAATGTGCTTAAAATAGCACTGCATGACTACATTTAAGCAAATGAACATTGCCTTGGCACGTCTGAAACCCTGCCCTGTGCTGTCGTTCCGGTACCTGACGAAAGGCGGGGGGAGACTTGGTCTCCAGGGCTACACAGATCACACTGATGCAGTGCTTAGAAAAAACCAAGGTGGGGAAGGAATGATGAGTCAGGTGGAAATTGGAAGGGTGTGGCCTTTTGGAAGGGTCACAACTTTGGACTTGAGTGTTTTGGTTCCCTCTGGGTTGTGTCTGAGGTACCTACAGCAGCAATAGGATCCTGCCCACAGCTGACTCCTGCAGCCACCCCCTGCAAGCTGGAAGGCGCAGATGGGGGTGTGTGCCTCACTGCTGTCTCCATGGGCTGCAAATGTCCGAGGGGATCCTGAAAAGGAAAAGAGAAGCGAGGCCTCATCAGTGCTGGGGGAACTCGTTGTGAGCTCAGAGTAAAGAGGCTTCTCCCTGCTGGAAGCATCTGCTGCAGCCAAGGAGGGAAAAAAATCGTCTTTGTACACAGTCTTTATAAATAAGTAGGTTACACCGAGCTCGTCACTGACTCATGCTGCTGTCATCCCAGGGAAGCAGCTCCGCCAGGCTCTGAACTCTGGCTGCCTGGCAGGATTGCGTGGAGAGGCAGCTCAGTGGAGGGGTTGGATTCAGCCACACCACACACTTCACTGCAAACTTCGCTGGAAACAGTGCAGAACTGTAAATTTGCCATCTTTCCTGGCAGTGCCCAATGCCCCTGCCACATTTCCCGTCAATTTGTGATCAGGCTGGGAGGAGAGAGCAGGCATCCTTGTAGCACAGAAGGCTCTCCCCAGGCAGCCTGTGTAGTTTCCTGGGGGAAGGGACAATAATTTAAGCTTTTGCCTCATTTATAACTGAGCAGATCATCACTTTCGTGTCTTCTCTTATTTCCAGTGATGATATCTGCACCAGTAAACCAAAGAGAGTCCTGGCACGGCCTCAAGCAGCAACACGGAGCCCTATGTGGTTTTTAAGTGTTAGCATGTTCCCTGACACCGTTTTGGCCCATGGTGCCCTGGGATGTCCCAGCTGGCAGCCCTGGGGCTGGTCCTGACCACAGAATGGGTGAGCTCACCCCGTCCTGGGGAGAAAATGAGGTCAGCCCTGAGGACAAGAGCTGGGCTCTGGGCTTGCTTGCCTGACCTCAGGGCAGAGAACAGGCCTGGCCAATTGCTCACTGCTGCAGATACTGCCAACATGAACGGACTCTTTTGCTCAGGAAACCATAGCAGTTGTGTGACGTGCCACAGGAGTCAACAGTCTGATGCCATCCTTTTGACTGCCGAGGTGATCTCAGGGGCTACCACTCAATTTGCAGGTTTTCTGTGGGAAGCAGAACACCCTTGACCTCTGCTTTGGCAAATGCTTGATGCAGATGCCTCCACAGGACATTAGTGCGTCCTTGGAAAGTCTCGTTGTGCTGGTGTGTGAAGTGGCTTCTGAAGACCAGGTGCAGAGCTGCAGACAGGCGGATGGAAGAGATGGAGCTCGTGCTGGGCCCGGGGAGTTACAGCAGGTAAACCTCTCCTGCAGCCCTTCCCCACTGAAGTGCTAATGCAGAGCAGAACGGAGCTTTCAAGCAGTGCCTCTGGCTGCTCAGCACTGTCAGCTCACCGGCATCCCGACAGCATTTTCCCAAAACTGCTGAGGAAGCACAGTGTGCCCCAGAAAAAAGTCCTCAGCAACTTCTGTGAAAGTTTAGCTTAACAATTTACATTGCAAATTCTGGCTCATCGCTGATGAAGGGACAGCCCTGCCCACGTCCCTGGGGTCCCTGTGCAAAGAGAGGACAATTAACATACCCCACACTGGCCTGGGCTCCTCCTTCAGCCCATGTTCGAGGCTGTATCTCAGGGGATTGAGGTATCACTCTAGGGAGCAGGTGGCCATCCCTTGGCACCCTACACAGGCTAAGCAGGTCCAGTCCTTTCCTATATCTCACACCAAGTCTAGGTTCCATTCTTGCACTGTGTAAGCCTAGTTTGAAGCCTAGAGAATTGCCTTGTACGACCCAGGCAGGACTCTGTGTGGGCTGAAAATGTTTCTCCTTCCAGAGAGAGGCACTTTCAGATGTAGGACCTGTGGCTCTGGCTGCATCTGAGCGGTTTTTCCTGCCCCCAGCTGCTCATGGCCAGAGACCTCTTGGCTGATGGCTCTGCATCCAATTGCAGCCTCAGGGAGATGATTTTTGGCATCCCATTGTGACTGTGCTTTTTCCTCAGCCACCACAGACCTTTGCTCTGGGCCATTTTGATGCTTTTGGAAGACGATGTGTCTAAAATGCAAATGCACAGCTATGACAGCTTTGAGCTGAAAGATCACAGGACACCTTTGCAAGGAGTTAAATTTGCAGCCATGAAAAAACAAAAGCAGCAGTCTAAGCAGGTTTATTTAGGGCTCAAAAAGCAACCTGACATTTGAAGTCTGTCAGGTATTTTCAGAAGTCTGCCTCTATTGACATCACCACTACCCATGGAGTTCCTTTGTGTCGGTGCTTATGTTCTATGTTGTAATTTTTCCCCAGCACAACCACTGTGTATCAGTGGGGATGTCACGAAATGCCTTCTGAAGGCTGGAAAGAAAGCATGAAGGGTTGGAGAGCCAGGAAAAAACAGGTACAAAGCTCCCATGGCATTTGAACAGCAAAGCTTTGGACACCCACCCAAAGCCACATCGTTGTCCTCACGGTACCTTGCTGGTTCTCAAAGCATCCAGTTAAAGGTGAGCCCTGCTGCATCCCTAAGGAACTGGCACTAGGTATGTAGCAAACAGATGAGGATGGCTAGAAGTTTCCAGGACACTAAAGAAGTACCATCTATTTTCCTTGGAATTCAGATTATTCATAACATGCTAGTGATAATTTTACATCTCAAAATTAAGGTGGTCTATTAAGGTTTCTTGGCTGCAGTTGCAGAAACAGTACTTCCAGGCTTTACAAGCCGCATTTATCATGGCTGGCAAGGTAATTTATTTGTGATTAGACTGCCTCATAGCTGGTACAGTGACGAACAAAACAGACTTCAGTAACACACGGATAAATAATTCAAAGAGCATTCCATAAAAGAAGCATTTGTTTTTCCTCTCTGTTCCCATTGTCACTTTGAGTTCCTTGATCTAAAAGCTTGGATCAGTCTCCCCGGGGTTTGCAGGTCACATAGCTGCCATCCCTCCTGGGAAGTTGGAAAGTTCAGAGAAAACCAAAGCATTTAAGAGGGAAAGAAGTTCTGTAATGTCAGCTTCTCTATTCTGGAGAGCCAGCTCCCAGCTGCTGCCTCTCCAATAGGTACTCCACCCAGCCCTCAGATAATAATCACAAGCTATTTTGCCAGCTTTGTTTCCTTCTACATTTTTTGCTGTTAACTCCATCTGCTGAATTGATAGCATTTAGCTCAAGAGCATGGAGACTTATAGAGCAAAAAGTTGTTATTTGGGTTCTGGGTGACAAAAAATTTTGTCTCTTGTCCTGCAAACTACACAAGCACGTGCAAAGCTTTGTTTCAAGGAGTAAGAGTAAAGTTAAGCAGGGGTCTTGAAGGAACAGGGTAAAAAATGCATGGGGTACTTTGCCAGGGTGAGCTGATTTCCTAAATGGATGTGGATATTTGCAATGTCACATTTGTAAGAAAAATCACTGCCATACCTTGCCCTTCAGGCTGTCCCTGGGGGAGGAACAGCTCTGCTGTCCAAGGGCCCAGCTCTCCTGCTCCCACTCAGGCAAAAATCCCACTGAGAGCTAGAGTTGAGATGGCAAAGTGGAAATTGGAAAACTGGATTCAGATTAGCACCTGGTCAAAAGCCAGGAATCTTCAGTGATAAAATGTTTTTATTTTCAAAGCATGCATTAGTTTCTGAAGCATATTTCAGTTTTCAAAAGTGTCATTTTCTCCCTCAGTTGCTCACAGTTTCCCTCTCACACAGAATTGTTTTAGCAGCCCCAAATACGTGTATCTGCATGTGCAAACTTCAGCAGAACGTTAAAGACACACTGCCCAAAACACTTCAGTCCTCATGAAGTGAAACTCAAAGTGTCTGACATGGAAAGTTTGTATTAGCTTAAGCTTGAATAATTCAATCCATCTGCCACACAGACTTAATAAAACTCCTTTTGCTGGACTGATTTTCTCTAAGGCTTCCCTTCATCTGAACAGGTCTGTAGGGTTGCTTTTCCTGGCCACATTTGCTGCACACAAACAGCATCCATACTCAGGAGCTGGTATTTCCCAACAAAATCACACTCATGAACCCCAGGAGGGTTTTCTCTCTCACCAGATCACATGACATGGCTTCAAAACTGCATCTCTGATGTCCCAGCGTGCAACGCACCTGGGCAGAGACCTGTGAAGCTGGAGAGATGCACACATTTTCCCAAGGGATCAAAGAGCACTTCAGCCAGGACACGAAGGAAACAGCTGAGAGAGGGTTACTGTACATATAGAACAGCACAGGCATGTCCCCACCAGTTTGAGGGCTTCCCTCAAACTCCACAAAAGAGCTCAGTGTACTCCATCACTCTCAAGGGTTTTTTCTTGGGGTCTCAGTTATCCAGATAGAGCAGAAGGTCTCGGTGTCCTGGGACAAGTCCATGCCCAGCTGGCTAAGCTTGCCCTGCAGTAGAAATCATTTTTTTCAAATGCACCTGTACCTTCCACTGACTGATCCCCATTCCCCATTTGGTGAACACTTTGTCCTTTCCCTGGCATTCAGCCCTGAGAAAACTAATTCAGCCTGGGCAGCGGCCGTTTCAAAATCCAAGGGCTTTTGCCACCATGTCAAGTGAGGGTATTTCCACCCCCTCGCCCCCAGCTCAGTGTGGCAGGGAAATAGGGATGAGGTGAAGCAGCCCTCCAGACAGGGTTGTTCTGCTGCCACAGGTCTGCTGAGAGAGGCTCCAGTGTCACAGAGTCAGAGCCATAGAGCAGCCTGGCTTGGAAGGCATCTTAAAGATCATCCAGTTTCACCTCCCTGCCATGGTCAGGGACACCTTCCACTACCACAGGCTGCTCACAGCTCCATCCAGCTCCTTGGACACTTCCAGGATGGGGCAGCCACAGCTTTTCTTGGCAGACTTCACGTACCTGTGTGGCCAAAATCCCCTCATCAACAGCCAGCAAGTGACAGCAGTTGCCAAATGGGAGAGGGAAACTCAGCTGGGTGCAGACAATTGGTGATGGTAATTTTCAGCATTGCAAACATGGGGAAGCTGTCCTAGCCTTCTGCTCAGGGTGACAGCACTCCAGGCTATGTTCTGCCAGCTTTATTTATCCTGATTTCGATGGGAACAGTCTGGAGCTGGAGCAATAATTGCTGCAGGTCGATGACAGAGGCTGGCATGCAGGGGTGACCTGAGAGTTGCAATTTCTTCTCACTGAGCTGATGGAAGTAGCTCAGATGTCTCTGCTAAACTCCCATTTATGAGATGGTTTGGCTGAACACCCTCTGCTTCATCACATTGCTTAGTTAGTCCTGGTTTCATACAGCACTGCTTTCTAGCAGCTACTGCAAAAATGAGAGTTTCCCAGTGGGGAAAATTTGATTACAATAAAATCAGCAGCATCTTGCCATTAATTTCATGGCAGTAGGATTTGACCAATGAAAATCTCTACAAGTCTTTGAGTATTTTGATTCCATGAAGAGCATGCAACTAGAAAAAGACTTTGCTCAAGAAAAGTGTCTGCAAACAAAAGGGAGCTCAGCTAAAACTGGGATATATGAGTCTGAACAAACTCAGCACACCCAGTATCTGCCAGTCTGATTTGTAGGCAGGAAGTTCCAAGATTATTGTTGTTTGGGCAAGAATCAGAAGTTTGGGCTCCATTTATGAGCTAGATAATCAATATGGGCTGAGGCCAAACCCCACAGCTTTTCTAAGGCTTGGCTATTTCTTGCTTCATCTTATTAGGCACAAGAGACAGAGCTGACTTGGATTTACAGAATCTTGGCTCAGATACAGTTAGCATTAGCATGACTACCAATGATATTCTCAGTTAAGGCCCCTCCAGGAATCGGGTCTTTTTGTGGAATTTCAAAAGCCCGGTTCCAGTGGAGATGCAGTGTTCATTTCTACCACAGCATCACTGGTGTATTAATGGGGCAGTATAAGTTTACACCCAGGGCATGCTGGGGTTTTAGAGTTTTTCCTTATTTCAGTCCTAAACCTGAATCAGCCCAGGCAAATCCTGGAACTGCTGCCGCCTCTGCATCCGTGCTGCTCCTGCCTGTGGTCAGCCTTTCAAGCATCAGGAGCTGCAGAGGCACCCGAGTTCCTGCAGAAAAATCCTTTCCAAAGTGGTTTTCCCTGTGCTGAACTGCTGAAATGCAGCTGACTGGAGAGAGGCTGGATGCAGTGCAGACATACCATAGAGCAGTTCTGAATTTGAAGGGAAGAATAACTTCTCCCAATAAAAACTCCAAGGGGAATCGAGGCATTGATTTTGGTGACAGCAAGGATAAAAAGTGTCTTTTTCTCTGGAAGGGTTGTCCGGAGAGTTTTTGGATGGCACTGGGAACTTAGTACAATTTTCCACCTTATCCAAAAGATGGCACTGTGAACATTGCAGCCACGCTCTGCTCCTGCCCGGGTCTGGCCCTGCTGAGCTCCTGGGGGCTGATCTGACAGCCCATCCTGCTGTGGCACCCAGCTGTTTACAGCATTTTCCATAGCTGGTTGTCTTTGTCCCAGAAAAAAGAGTAAATCAGAGCCTGACTCGGTTCAGGCAGTTTGATTCCTCTAAAATCCAATTCCTCACGTTTTGGAGTAGCTTTGTGTTTTAAAGTGAGATGGGATACAGGGAGAAACAGGAGAGGGATGAGAGGGAGAGGGGATGAGAAGTTTTGAGGAGCAGATGAGAGCACAGGGGTAGGACTCGTGTCAGCAGTGGGAGAGGAGAGGAAAGCGAAGCAAGGAAGATGACAGGGTCCCTCCTTTGCTCACCACGAGAATTACCTGGCTTAACACTTGGAGGGGACATCTGTGACTGCCCAGAGCAGGGTGGGCCTTCTACTTGGTCAGTCCAGCCTCACGCTCACACTGCGTCCCGACTAGAGACCTTTGTAGAGAGATATGAAAATAATGCATCAGATTTTTAGGCAAGCACAGGAACATCACACAGGAGTGCTGGACAGGAAGTGAGAAATTTTGCATTAGCTTGAAACTACAGAAGTTTAATTATACTTACATGCCTTTCAATCCAATTTGTAACTTTTATGATGACCCCAGAGGGTTGTTGGTTTGAGTTTAATTGACCTATTTGCAGCTGACCCAGTTCATTCCTACAGCCGGGTACACTTTTTTTCATAGATTTCAATTCAGTGATTCAAGCTCCTGAGGCCAAAGGGACCATTAGGTCATGTAGTCTGGCCTCTTGCATGCGGACTTTCCCCCAGACATTCTTCTGAGCTGCACAAGATGTGCCTGGCAAAAGCCCGCATCCCAAAAAGGAGCTCAGGCTGGGCCAGTGTTCCCAGAGATGGGCAATGCACCACTTCCCTTAATCACTTGTTCCTGTGGGTAAACACTCATCTGGAGATTTTAAATGTAAGCATCATCAGGATCTTGGTCATCCAAGATATTGCCTGACCCAAAAATGTTTAATGAACAGTGCCAGATGGACATGCTATTAATTCTCTAAAGCAAAATTTTTTAAATATAAATTGGATTATGAAGTACTTAGGAGATGTTAATTTTGCCGAGTCCTCTGATTAGCTCCAGATCCAGACAGAACAGAGTAAACAGCAAGAGTCATCAGTTGTTCTCTCAGCTTTAACTTATATTCTCGTGAAAACTCAGGCCGTTCTGGGCAATGGCATGTATAGAACTCAGTTTTTTCGTTATCCTTTGGAAGCTGTGACCAGGAAATGCCCCTGTAAGACACCACAGATGGCTCTTTCCATGCGCTGCTTGGCAGATGTGCAGGAAAATTACACTGGAAAGTTGGCTCTCAGCTGGGCTTTGCAGCGAGGTGCTAAATGCATGTGCTGTAACACTTAGTGATGACGTGCTTTGGGTTATTGGTTTGGGTTTTTTTAACTTTCTTTGCCAAATTACAAACCCAGTTGCTGATTGGAGCTCAAAATCTCCCATCTTTACCAAAAAGTGAGCGGTGAATTGAACAGATGTCTCCCAGCCTGGGATGCGATGCTGCCTTCTGGGGTGCAGCTCTCCCTGTGGGCACAGGCACTGCTCTCCCTGGTCTAACAACACCTCCTCATCCCCTCTAAGCTCCCTTTAACCCTTGTTCCCCTTGCTTTAACCCCTGGCCTCCTTCTCCCTTCCCACCACCGTTGCCTCTTCTCTACTGCTTTTTTCTGCAGCTCTCCAGGACAGCTCCTTCCCTCAAGGCCATGAGCTGAGGAAGAGGAGGATTTTCTTCTTCACTGGTGCCCAACTAACTGGGGACCAGATGCCATGAAATAACTTTTATTAAGGCAAAACACTCACCTGTCAATCTGAGACACAGCAAAACACGGCCAGGGTCTGCACACTCAAACATGGGGCTTCTCTTCACAGCTGCAGTCAAACTCACTCCTCACAAATACAAGCATTGCAACAGCCCTGCAACATGTCCAAAAGTTTGTCCAGGGAGCTGGGATAATCCTCTCTTCCCAAAACTGAAGTCTCCAGCACATACAAAGATCACGCAGGGCTGGGCCATGCTTGTTAGGAGCACTTTATGTCTTTGCAGCCTGCCTGAGCATCAGGGCTTTGCCACAGACAAGGGGCTCCTTCATCGTGCTTCCACTCCCCCTAGCACCGAGGCATTCTGCTGCTTTCCAGGCATTCAGGCAATTTGGGGAGTGCTGGCTGATTTTTGATGCTATTCAGGCCAGGCTGGATGGAGCTGTGAGCAGCCTGGTCTAGGGGAAGGTGTCCCTGTCCATGGCATGGGGTTGGAACTGGAGAATTTTTAAGTTTCTTCCAACCTAACCCATTATTTGATTCCATGGTTCTGTGATTCTATGATTATTCATATTACATTATTTGACCAAGAGAAGCAAGAAATTGGGCTTATCAAAAAATCTGAGGTCAAGGCATATTACACCTGGTGGCCACAGGACAGTGAAGCCCTGCAAATCCTGATGGGGCAGTCTCAGGGAAAGGTAAGGTCTCAGCTCTTTGGAGCAGAAATGAGGAATGCTGTCACTAAAAGAAACTGCAAAGGGAATTTTAAATTAAATTGGGATTTTAAAATTTAACAGCATTTAAATTTTAAATAGTCTAGCTCTCGGCAAAATGAAAGCAGTACTTCTCTTCCAACGTGGAATATGCCAGATCCTCTGCAGCTGTAAGTTGGTGGCCCTCTCTGCTGGAATCAGAGGGACTTAATTGATTTGTAGCAACTGAGGGTCTGCCAGCTCAGGCTCTCTCTTGGAAACACATCACTCCAATCTGGCTGGCAGTGCAGCCTTGATGTTTCATTAATTCACAAGAGAGCTCCTGCCAGGCCAGACACACGTGGCTGGAAAAAAGAAAGAAAATTACTCTAAAACTTGTTATCATCTGTCATGTTATTGAAGCTAATTTAAAAAACACTTCCCAGGCTCCCAATCTCAAAGGATGTTGTTTTTCTTTCTGTGTGTCTGTGTTAGGAAACCACCAGTCTCATTGTGTTTTTCGGGCTCTCTTTCCCTCAGGAGGGTGAGGGCAGGGAGTCAGCGAGGAGGAATGGGAAAGACCCTTCATTCGCTGTCAGCACAGAACCATTCCCTACACTCAGAGCTTTGTCCTTCAAAGTTTGAAATGACTCATTGATAAAGGTTCCCACTGCTTCCTTTGGAAGACATTTAACAGCCCTTTTGGGTTTCAGTGTTGGGATGTTTTTCTTGATAGTCAGCCTAGACATTGCTCTGCTCCGTTTCCTCCCATTGCCCCTGGTTACACCTTGTCCAACCCTAAACAATTCCTTTTCCTCTCCTTGTGTTGATACTGTGCATATCAGAAAAGGAGGGAGTGACTGACACAGGGATAACACAGAAACATGTTTTTTAGTCCAGCCTGCAGAATAATTTCCAGCCAGAGCTGTCACAGATTACCACTTACCCATCGTCTTTCGGACAAGGAATGAGGACAGAGGTGTAAAATGGCATCGGGGCTGTCTTAAGGATTTAACCATCTTCCACCTGCTGTCCCTTCCCTTCAGGTACTACCACCACCTCTGGGAACTGGGCCTCATGGTCCTTGCTCTTTTTAGCAAGCACGTGGCTCACTGTAAAAATTGAGTTTAACAGAAGCCTAAAGATCCCTCTGGATGAGGCAGCATATGGAAAAAAAGGATTTAATGGCAACGTTATATCATAATCACAATCTGAAAAGTACTTGAAACTTGTGTTTATTGACTTCTCTGCCGCAGTAACAGCCTGGCAAAACAAAAGGCAAGAAAAGCTGACAAATGCAGGGATACAAATGCAGTGAAAAGCGAAGCACAGCCAACAGTTTTACTGATGAGAGATGCACTTTTCCTTCCTGGTTTATAGCAATTGTGCAGCTCCCTCTGTGCTACTGAAGTGCAGCAGAGATTTTTGGCTTATCAATTAAAGTTGCTTCCAAAGCTGTGCTTAGAATATCTACATAAGTTTTGGGGTAAAACCTCACCCTTCCCAGATCTTTTGGCTTCCTTATGTGTTAGACCCAGGATTTAAAGGCACTTCTCAAAATGCAAACAAAAAGGTTGACTTTGTTTTTGGCAAATGAACAGCAAAGAGAAGTTGAGTTCGTTGGCCCAACACTGCTGCACTGTGATATTCCCTGTAAAAAGCATTGCCTGCAGAACTGGGATGGGCAGGGAAGGAGGAGAGAGCTCACCTGATATGCTGGTGTGACCCACAAACACAGATTTTGGAGGAAAAACTCCAGAAACACCTACTTATGAATATTTCCACACATAATGCCTTAGAGCATCAGAGCAGGTCACCAGAACAGGTTAATTTTGGGGAAAGAGTCAAATGTAATCAGCCTGGGAGACAGCCGCACCTCAGAGGCAGGAAATGGGAATTGTTTTGTCTCCTCATATGGGACTTCAGCAAATTTTCTCCTCACATTTTGGGGTCACTGAAAGCTTTGAGCTGCTTTGGCTTTTTTGCTGCCATCTGGATTGCTCAGTAGAATGTAAAAATCAGTGAGGTCAACAACACATCTCTGGGGATGCAGACTGCAAGCCTAGGAATGCTGCCTGCATCCTTCAGCACTGAGGGGAAGCACAGGCATTTCCCCTGGTGGCATTTCCCCTGGTAGCAGAAATCACACACTTCCGTGGCCTCCTGCAGGGCAGCAATTATCTAACCAGGGAAGATGCTCAAAGCTGAGGGACGAATTTATTAAAGTCTGTGGAAAAAACAGGTCTGCAGAAAGAACTGGAGCAAGGTTGTCTTTCTGACAGCAGGACTGAGGCAGAAGCAGAGTTTTCCACATCTGGATTAAAACTAGGCATTTAGAGTCTGGACTTAAATTTCATAATGCTCTCATAACAAGGGAAATCAAAAGGGCCTTTGGGATCTCAGCACTCCTGGGTTTACAGAGAGCTGGGATCTAAAAAAATTGGTTTGAAAGCCAGGCTCTAGACAGGATGAACATATTCCTGAGGACAGATCTGATTAGGTGAGCTCCTCTGATGGGAAGCCATGGTATAAATAGAGCTGTGGTTGGCCTTTCTGACTCAGTTAATCTGATCATTGCCTTCTGCTGGCCTTGAGGTCACCCCATCAGACCAATTCTGCCAATCCCTTGGAATATCTCAGCTCCCACTCCAGCAGGTGACTTGCCAGTGGCTTATAAAGCTAAAGAAGAAAGCAAATCGAGAGAGGGAACACATCCTTGCAAAATATTTTTAATATCCCTTGCTTCCTCAGGCAAAATGGATGTTGCTTCTGAGGAGCTCTCGAGGTAAAATCACCGACCTACATAGCAATGTTTTCTCTTAAACATTGCATACAGGTGTACATACATAGAAAATTTATAAATTATACACACCTCAGTGTGCATCAATGCGAATGTGGAATTACTGAGCAATGCTAGAGATGAGAACCATTAAAAAAAACTTCATTATTAAAATACACTTATCAGTCTGTGTTGATAAGTTTGACAGCCTCTGGTGTCACCACAGAGCCAAATTTCTTAATTTCTTGAAGAAATTATTGTTTTGCAAAGGATTTAAAGAAAAAAAAGGGAAAAACCCAAGCCCAGATAATCTCTTCCTGTTCATGGAAGTGATGCTGGAAGCTAAAGCAAATGATGTATTTGCAGCATGGAGATGTAAGATGGAGTGACACAGTACTTCCAGAGAGCAGTGACAGATGGGGTGAGACCTGACAAAAATCACCAAAATTATGCTGCAAGCAAAAAACCCCCAAGATCTCTTGTAAGTACTGGCAATGCACACAATCAATAACTTTTAACATTATCCCTGCTGATTTAGTTTAGCTTTTTTTTTCCCCTCTTGGTGATCTAACTGCTCATGAATGCCTCTGATTACTTAAACAATATTTGGTGGGTTGAGCAACAACAGAAATATCCCTCGTGCCACTCCTGCTGCCTTGGCCCTGGCACCAAGGGTCCAGCAGATGTCCACTCTGTGTCTGGGTCCTCTTCCTGAGACTTCTGTGGGAGGCTAACTGCTGTTAGAGAATATCATGGTGTTATTTCTATTTGCATTCATTTACTGGGCATTGGAGTGCACAGGATTTTGTATTTAACTCTCTCAGCTGTAAATTGATCACTACCGGTAAATTGTATTGAAAAAAATAGTCAGGTGAGGACCTTGGTAGTATAAACATCCCTGTCTTTCCCTGTTCTCTGACCCATATTGTCCCTGCCCTCTTTTCTGCAATTTCCTCAGAGCAAAAGATAAGAAGCAAAAAGAGAAATTGAGATTTTCTAAGTGTGCTACTGACCTTGGAGAATGAAAATGGTATTATTGCAACAGGGCCTGGTTTTCACAGAATACAAACATTCATTCACTTTTAGAAAAGTCAATGGTTACTCAAGGTGATCACCTAAATCATAAAATGGTTTGGGTTGGAAGAGACCTTATAGCTCATCCAGTCCCACTCCACTGCAATGGGCAGGGACACCTTCCACTAGCCCAGCTTGCTCAGAGCCCCATCCAACCTGGCCTTGGACACTGCCAGGGATGGGGCAGCCACAGCTTCTCTGGGCAGAATACGAAGGCATTGTAGGTTACGGCTCCCTTTACACACAGAAAGGACCTAAACTACTAAAAAAAAAAAAAATGGCATTTAGGTAACATTCTGAAGTTCAAGATTTTACATTTTCCTCTCTGCAGCTGGAAAAAAAAAAAGGAAAAAGAAAAGTGTGTCCTGAATTTAGCCACTGCACCCAAGAACTTGTGCCAACAAATTGGTATTTTCATTACCTTGCAGTCTTTAACTGTGCTCCTGGTAGCATGCAAGCAGCTGAAAACATGAGATATTAGAAAAAAAAATCTTTATGGTGAGGGTGGTGAGGCCCTGGCACAGGCTGCCCAGAGAAGCTGTGGCTGCCCCATCCCTGAAAGTGTCCAAGGCCAGGCTGGACAGGGCTCAGAGCAGCCTGAGATAGTGGAAGGTGTCCCTGCCCATGGCAGGGGGTGGGAATGCGATGATCTTTGAAGTCCCTTCCAACCCAGGCCATTCTGTGATTCTGTAATAGGAATTTTAGATGGCTGCATAAAGAAGCACCGAGGAAGTAAAAAATGTAATTCCTGAAGCACTGAGGAGACAATTCAGTGATGCAATTACTGCTAAAGCACTCACAAAGTGAAGATCCAAACTTTGGAGTGGTCAAGGTCAACATGACTTTCCACTGCTTCCCATGGGCTTTTGCACCTTAGCAATGCTCTGCTAAACCATACAGGGCTCTTGCGTAAAAATGAAAACGCTGTGTTCTCCTTCTAATTCAGTTTCCATAAGGCCTTGTAAAGTTGAAAACAATGTTAAATCACTCTGAGTCCCAGGTGTCCCTCCAATACTTCACTCAACCCAGCTGGAATTGTCCATTTAGTCAGAAGAAAAGATGTAAGACACAGCTGACTTGACACATTTGTCAAAACGTTTTGGCCAAGAGTTCCTGGAATGCCGAATATGACGTGAGATTGCAAGAAGATTTTTTTTTGATGCTTGCAGCAACTGCAGTGCCCTGCTTGGAAATTCGTAGAAGACTAGAGAGGAGATTTTGCTGTGGAAGGATGTGAGCTAGTAGTTAAAGGAACAGTGTGGTTTTCAAGAGAGACTCAGAGATTTATCCCTGGCAGCTCTTTGCACTATGACCTTCCAAAGATTACATGAGGCATCAGTCTAATAATACTTAGGACATACGGGTAGTCGAGAGGCTTAATTAATCACAGCCCTGAAGTTTCAAGGGAGGTGAAAATCAGTATTATTTCCATAAGTTGGGCCCTCTAGCTGATTATGTTCAGGATCAGGTAGCCAGAGTGATTTAAGGACGTGTTGGCAGGTGCCCTGCAGCTGACTTGTGACAATTCCCTGCTGGGTGCAGGTATTTTTAGCTGCAAATGAACCCACAGCATAATTCAAAGAATTCCCAGGCTGTGGCATGGGGAGCTGCTGTGGAATTTAGGAGTAGAGCTGTGTAAGTTGCCAGTCACAGAGAGTGGACAGCACCAAAAGTTCCTGGAGAAGAGGAAATGGGGGCAGAAGTGGGAGTGGATGGAGTAGCCACAGGGTAAGTCCTGGGCAAAATGGTACCTTGTAGAGAGATGATCTCATCATTAACTGTGGAGGAGAGTCCTCTTTGATCTGTTCTAAATGCTCAGTTTAATTAAATTCCTTTTATTCTTCTTGAGAAGAAAGAATAAGCTTAACTAAAAGAGTTACCGTCTCTCCAGTGTTTTTCCTTTTATTCATCTCTAAATGACAGTTCCAATCTTTTGAGCTTCGCTTCCCATGAACACTTTTATCTGGTAATTTCAACGTCCCATTTCTAGACCTTTCTATTTCTGCCAAAAACTTTCAATTAAAAAGATAACCAAGAATTAATACAGTATTTCAGATATGCCAATAAACTTGGTTTATCAAGGAATGCTGTAGTATTTGCAGAGCCTGTTTTGCATCCTGGGCTGTGCAGTACTCACACAACTTGGTTCTTGGATGTCTCTGCATTTTAAGTAAGGATTTTCACTGTCACCAATGATGATCCATTTGTTTTTCTTTTCCCTGAGTGATTTTCAGCTGTTATGAATAGCTGACTTTTACTGTTGCTTCTTTTTTTTTCCTGCTAAACTCTGATTATTTTGTATATATTCCAAACAGAAGATTCTGCTTGCTCTCATATTTTTATTTCATCTTGCTTTCCTAGAGTCTTCTAAAAGTTTTCACAGCGATCCCTAGTCCTCAGTGGCCTTCAAACACTTAGTGTAATCTCCAAAATTTCTGACTTTGCTGCTCACTCAGTTTTCCAGACCATTCATAGAAACAGCAAAGAATACATCTGACAATGTGGGTCATTAAGACACCCGCTTCTAATCCACTGCCAAAGTGAAAATGTCTAATTTTCTGAGACATTATTTTCTCTGTCTTATCTAATTTCTAAGACTGAGTAGTAATTGAACTTTCGCTTAAGGTGCTTATAAGGAACCCGACAAATAAGTCTCAGATGTTGGCTCTGTAAGATTAAATAAAAAGTAGTTTGAATAAGGAGTGCTGCATGAAAGTTGTCCCTGATGATTCTCATCTTATGTTAATATTGTCTATTCTCCTTATGCTCCTAATGCCAAATTGCATTAGACCTTAAAATGACAATATTTTGGAACTTAAAGACAGCCTGCTGATATTTTTGATCTCTGTATTTCAGCACAATGTGGCCATCCAAACTGTTCAGTTATTTTTTTCTTTATTAAAATAGCTATCTTATGTATATACCTGGGAAGAATAACTGGATTTTGATGGAAAATGAATTCCATTGTGTACAACAAGGGAAAACACAATTATCTTTACCTGTTAAAGTAGAAGATCTATTTTAGGAATAAATCTGCTAGGACTAACATTCTGAACAGATAATTTCTGTAAATCCATGAAACCACCTTTAAAAGCTGTCTGCAAAAGAAAAAAATCCAAACCTCAAACTGCTGTTCTCTGGTGTTTAGTAGGGCTCTATATTCAAGAGGCTTTGGCTACAGTGAATCTTTCTGAAATAATCTGGTTTTAAGTAAATCAATTCATTAAGTGTTGAGTCCCTTAGGTGAAAGTGGAAGTGACTGAACTAACACATGAAGGAGAGAAGTTTGCAAGCAGAAGAAAGAGGGCAGCAAAAGGACACCTGATGTTCATCCAGGCTGGTTTCAGCTCGGGCTATCTGTGATCAGTACAGCCCCATGTGACACAGAGCTTTGCTGCATGGGACACTGCCCAGAACAACCCTCTGTGCTGATGCTTTCGCTCTGGAATAATGAGGACATCTCTAAAGCTGGAGCAATTAGCCCGGCATAAAATTACCACCCTGCTGGAATTGTGATTCTGAGGGGGAGGAAGTCTGATGAGGCTAATGATTAAAATGAAACACATACAGATCCTTCTGCTCCTCTAGAAAATGCAGCAGAGGCAGTGGATCCTGTGAACCGTGCCAGTGAGATTCTGGGAGCATCTGCTGCACAGTGTCTCCCTCCAGCAGCAGCCACTGCAGCCGCGTGTCCCCAGCCAGGCGGCTCCCAGAGCTGCAGTGAAACTCCTCCAAGTCAGAAGAGCTTCCTCATTCTAGGAGGATGCCAATGCTTCATTTTGGAGGAGTTCCAGTGCGCGTGATTGATTTCCTTATTATCAAATTCTCCGTCATTTGCCCCATTCTTGCTCCCGGCGTCAACAGAGGGATGGGGTGGTCACACAAGGGAAGCGGCCACTTGGTCCTGGTGGCCTGGTCTGTGGCCACATATCAGAAAGATGTAAACGTCAGCCTAATAGATGGATCAGCTTAATCACTCTGCAGGCCTAGCAAAGGACCACCTATCTGTTAATGACAGCAAAGGGATTCTTACAGGGGTAGTTACTAAGCAGCACATTTAGAAGGCGGGTTGTTCCACTTTAGTTTTAATTACTGATAAAAAGGGAGAAATTATAATATTTTAATGAACCTCCAGATGTCAACAAGTCGGTCTAATAAATTGGATGTGGAAGATAACAATTTACAGTTATAATTTGTTGTCTCGGAAGCTCCAGTGGGAAACCACATCTTTCAGAGGCTCCCACAAGATCCAGAGTCATGCTGTGTGATAGCCCAGCTCCCACAAAACATTCAGCATCTTGAGAGGAGAGAGGGATTTGTGTCTGCATTAGGGCATTTCTGCTTCCTTTCATCCACACACACATCACTCAGTGCACACTTCATTGCAAGGCCAGGTCCTTCATGGAGTCTTTTTTTACCTTGGGAACAAAATTATCTTTACTATCAACTTCTGTCCACTTTGCTGTGACCTTACTCAATCTCTAGGTGGGTCCAAAGCCTTGACTGAAATAGAGAAGCCCCAAAGGACTGTAACCAAATACCTTTCATCACACGTTTCTCACAAATATGTAACCAGCTAAAAGGCAGACATCCCATCCAAGCTGGTCATATGGATTTTCCCTGGCTGTATGAAGAGAGGTAACTCACTGGGAAAATCATGCAGTCAGTCCTAGGCACTTATTTTTGGGCAGGATGAATCATCTTCTAGAAGCACCTCTCTCTTCACTGGCTACCAATAGAGCCCAGACTGAGAGTAAAACAGATTTTTTTAATGCTTGATGTTAAATGAAGGAAGTCTTACTCTCAATCACAGCATCATTATGTTTCAATCCAAACAATTTTTTGTTAAATCTTCATGGAGTAAACCCAACAATTTGTCACACAATCAAACAGAGAGAATGGTAATGATCCTGGTAATAAAATGGGAGGTATAATTTATTCTAGAAATGCCAGTTAAAAATTAGGAATGTTCAAGCTTAGGGGCCTTCTCAGGAAAACTAGGTAGCAATCTTATACCTCAGGAAAGGAAGCCACATGTTGGTGCTGTGCTCTCACTCCCTCCTTGCAAATACAGTAAAAGCCCTGGGTCTACCTCCTGCATTTCCTTGCTATTCCTCTGGCTTGGTACCTAGTATAGTAAACAAAAATGATCTTTGAATATAAGACAAAGTTCTTAATATGTTGCATTTATATAACTTCTTGGTGCCCCTTCAGGATCTTGAGTCAATAAATCAGTCCTGTGAGCTTTTGGCTCCCCTCTGATTTGCTGCCTTAAGCAAAGAAGGATTGTTTTTCCAAAAGTGTTTGTCGGCTTTGAGTTGAGCATCCCAAACAGGTATGGGGAGTGAAGTTAGTGCACACAGCTTTTATAACTGAGCACATCCCAGGCAGAAGGGTCTGTGCTCCATGGATAGTGCAGCCAGAACAGGCATCACCCGTGCACAGAGGTGATGGGAAGAGGAACAGCCCAAGAGCTGATCCCCATTGCTGGGTTAGGGAATCAACACACACACCCCACATGTCTTGAGCCAGATTTAAGAAGCTTTCCAAGGCTGCTAGACCCCTCTTGGCAGGAGCCCATCTGCACATAGCTTGTGAGTGAGGCTGGATTTCTGTCTCCAGGTCTGCAGACTCCCTCTGCCTCCCTCTGCCTTGGAGGGGATGGATGAGCTGCCTTAAAACCTTGTTTTGCTTCACAAAAGGAGTAGTGCCAGTTACTAAAACCCCACAGAAATGGAACAAAACACTTTGGCTCCAATCATTCATTTCACAGCCTCCTGCTCTCTCCTTCTGGCAAGTAAAGGGAAGTTAAGTGGAGCAGCGTTTTCCTTTCCTCTAAATAAGGCTTTTCCTTGCTGAAGATGCAGCCATCTCCAGTGATCTTTTTTCTGTCTACCTGATCTCAGACTAATTCAAAAAACAGTCTCTGCAAATGCCTCTGGAGTATCACCAAGCTTAAAGTGAGTCTTCAAGAGCAGGACTACAGCCAAAAAATATTCAGCATATATTCCAGTAGCAAATTCCCATGACTTTGGGTCAATTCTTTTGATGGAGTGATCTGGCAGGGTTAATTTCTGACAACAGAGGTGTGTTCTGGTTTATACCAACGGAAAGTTTCATCCTACCTTTGTTTACTAAATGAACGCCGAACTTCCAAAAAACAATGAGATTAACAGGTCATGCAGCTGCAGCCTTCTGTTCCTGACAGAGAGGCAGAAGGGATGTCAATCCCACTTTCATCCCTTCCCAACAGAGTCCAGTCCCACTGGTGGTACAGAGATGGGAATCCTAGGGGAACCTTGTACGCTCATTAGCTTCTCCATAACTGAGGAACTGTTACTTTTGAAGCAAAAATAGGCAGGTCTTATTGATTCAGCAATAATCACACAAAAATACAGAGCAATGAGTTAGTAGAAGATAGGTGCCCATGGTAACAACTCAGTATTTAATAATACTTATCATGAGACTCAGCAGGACTAAAGATAGATGATTTTTCTCTGAAATTAAAGCAGCTCTGGAATTTGTACAAAGTTAGAGACAATGTCCACCCATTTCTTCCAGATGCTTAAATAGACTGCTAAATTCTAAGAGAAAAAGAAGAAATCACTGTACAGTGACTCTCCTGCTTCTTTTTAATTAAATTTGCAAACAGAGGGGGGTCAAATAAGAATCTGGCCTCTGACTTATTTATCTAATTGAAACCTGAACTCTGCTACTTTGAAAAACCACTATATACAGGCTTATTTCTAGCCAAGGATTTGTTTCTAGCAGGAGATCCTTGGATTGGGAAGAATTATGTGCTTCACACCTCTTTGTACAACCCCATGGAAAGGGGGAGCACCTCAGTGTGGGGAAGGATGTGGAGGCGTGTGTATGGATGCAAAGTCCCAGAGCACACTCAGAAGAGCCAAATATACTCCATAAAAAGGATAAAATAAATCATGCTATTTTGCTCACAGATTACAATGGGGACACAGAGATACTCAAGCTGGGTGTAGATACTCATAGCCTTTGCTTGCTACCTGCTTGGCAGGAGATATATATGGAATTATCTCTAGTTGGACTATGCACCACAGTGCTCAATTCAGCCATAAAAATATTCTAATTTACTGAAACAGTGCAGTTGGATGACATGAAAACTAATCCAGCTAGTGATGCTACAGCTGCCTGGAACAAATCATATTTCACTGTACCTCAGCCCATTCCTCCATCATTTAGGAGCAATCTCAGCACTATTAAAATGTGATGGAAAAACAGTGCTTGAAACGGAAGTTCACCTGTTCTCCCACAGAACAGAACTAACTAAGAAATGGCAATGTAACCCCATCCTTGCAATGAGACTGTGCCACTCCTGCCAGCAGAGACAGCGTGACAGTCCCCTCTCCCTTTTCTGTGGGTAGCCTCTCGTGGCACAGGTTGTGCCATGGATCCCCTAATTTTAAGCAGTTTCTGGGACATTGCAGAGCACAGCCCTCATGAATGAAGCTGCACTGGTTTCTCTGGAAGAAATAGCTGTGCCAACAACTGAGGCTGAGCAGTTTTGTCTCCAGAAACCTGAGCTGGCAGCACTCTGTTAGTGTGGGTGGCTCTGCCTTATGTACCCAATGGAAGAGGGCAGGATGCAGATGCTGGAATACTCAGGGAAAAGCCCTCCTGAGACTGGCAGAGCTCATGCACTCTAACGAAGTGCAGCAGCACTCTCGGGAATAATTTCTTCATGGAGAGGGTGGTTAAGCATTGGAAGGGGCTGCCCAGGGAGGTGGCGGAATCACCATCTCTGGAGATGTTTAAGGAGAGACTGGACGTGGCACTCAGTGCTCTGGGCTGCGTGACAAGGTGGGGATCAGTCACAGGTGAACTTGGCGATCTTGGAGGTCTTTTATCACCTAAATGATTCCATGATTCTGGGCAATCTGAGCAGACTCCCTGCTGCACCACTCAGGTATCTTTCTAAAGTGCTTCCCACTTCAACCTACTGCATGTCTGTAACCTCAAGTAGTCTATTGGTTCATTCTCCACTATCCCAGACAGAGAAGAACCATCTGTCTTTAGAAAACACTGCAGCCCTGCAGATGGTCAATATTATTTTATAAGGGCTTTCAAGTGCTAGGAGATTCTGCCCATACTCACTGCAATAATGATATGAGAGCTTCTTTTCCAGCCCCCTGAGCACATGCAATGTCCTAAAGAGGCATCAAAACTGAAAAACTGGACAAGGGGAAGCTGTTACTCTGGCGAGAGGGAATGGAAGAATGAAAGATCAGACACTTTTACCGTAAGCCAGAGAAGCCCATAACAAGCACTGGGTATTTTGACCTCCAGATCTTCTCAGTCCCATGCCACCTAAATTGGGCCAACTGTAAGGATGTTTCCTGGCCTTCACCTCCACCTGCCAACTCATCTCACAGGGTGGTACCTTTATCATGTGCTTCAACTGTAGTTATCAAGGTGACACAACAGGCTGAGCAACCCCTTCACTCACCACCAGCCACAAGCACATTTAAATCTGCAGCTGGAAGGTCTGGCCTGTGACTGCCACCAAAGCATGTGTTGTTTCAATCCTAGGTGACCTGGAGTCCAGTGCCACCACTTGGGATGGGCAGGAGGGAGCTGCCCAAGGTGCATTCACAAGAGGGTTTGCCCTCAACAGAAACGCTGTAAACTTGGGAATAAACATTTGTAGGAATGTTCTGTGGTGTATCCAGTTTAGCATTTCCCTTGGGTGAAACCTGCAGCAATGCCAAAGGGTATGGGTACGACCAAAGCAGTGGAGAAAAAGTCAATTGCCTGTGCTTTAACCAGAGCAAACCACAGTGCACTTGATTTAGTGAAATGTTGCCGTGCAGCAGGTGAGGGCTGAAGCGATCATCCCTCTTCTTGTGCTCTCAGGCTTCTCTGCAGCACCGTGTCCTGCTGCTGAATCAATGCATTCCATGTCTGCAGGTTCCTGCAGTAAACCCTGGTTTTACAGGATGAACATGACTGGATGTTTCTTGGTGCTGCACTTCCCCATTTGCAATGACTGAGGACACAATGTTCTGGCCCAAAAGGATGTGTCTGACAAGACATTTAGAGTGAGACTGCATCTGCTCTTCTGGGGAGACATGAGCCTAATCAGCAATCTGCTTGATTTACGTACTATGAAGCATGATTAGAGTAAGGGTAAGATCCTCATTCATTACATATTTTCTTTGAAATGATGAACCTGGCGTGTTTGTTATGAGATCCCAAACAAAGAGTAAAAGGACATTTTCAAGGTTGGCGTTAAACTTGTGTTTAGCAAATCCTTTTTCGTTGCTCCTCAGACTTACGAAAATGCTGTGGAATTTTATTTTTCTTTCTAACAATTGTTTTTCTTTTTGTATTACTTAATCCCCTTTGCTTCAGGTGCTTTAAAAACAAGTAGGATTTAAACTTCACAAAGGCATTATGCCCAAAACCATTATGGATTCAAATGGGTAAACTCAGGCAAATGGACAGACAAATAATTTCTCTGAGAGGCTGAGCTCACCCTTCACCACCCTTGCCCTGCATTACCCACACCTCTCCTGCCTGGGGTTACCTGTTCCCCCTCACCTGCCTTGACCCCCAGGTTCCCCACTGTCCCTTGACACCTTTGCCCATCTTTACCCTCACCAATCTCTGGCACCTTGCCCTCCTTGACTCTCCACCCTGAGCCCTGTAGCCCCCACCATGGACGGGGGAAAGGAAAACAAAGATTTTAAAATATCAGAGGCACATCTTTAATGAAGTGGTTTCCTAGCTGTGGAGAATCTTTGTGAAAGGGATGTTTAGGACCTGATGCACAATCTTCTACTGAAACATCACCCTGGCTTAAATAAAGCCTAGATAAGGGCCTAATCTCTGCCTTGTGCAGCAGATATTTCTCAAGTGCAAGAAGTGACAGATTATTCCATGCACACCTTAAATGAAAGAACTGGGGCAGCAAAGGTAAATAATATCTGTTAAAGCAGAGCACGGAAATGTTGGGAGATCATTCAGCTGTCCTTCCCCTTTTTAAAAAACAAACTGTCAGAGGAAAGATAATGTAGTAATTGGGAAATGAGTTGCGCTCCATATGTATCAGTCACAGGTCTATAAAAGATGGTGTCTATAAAAGAACAAAAATCTAATACAATATTCATTTAGAATTACCCTCTCTCACTCTCCTAGCAATTTTGAAGGATATGTTTATTTTTATAACAATAAATATATATTTTTGTTCTATTAGGAGATTTTTAAAAAAGAGTTTGGCAGTTCCTATGCAATTACTATTTTATTTTCTTAGGCTATAAATTAAAAATCTTCAAAATCTACTCTGCTGGTCTATATGCCTACTCCTCAAGCAAGGTAAAACAGTGTCTGTCCTCTGAAGCCAGCAGGACATGGCAAGAGGACAAGATCTCATTACACTGGGTTTGAATTTACACTTTTGTGTACAAACTGCTGCTTTGTAGCACTCAGAGCTGCTTTAGAGCCACACAGTCACTGCCTGAAATACCCTGCCCATGAGGACGGACTGGAAAACATCACATGGGCAAGGGAAGCTGTTGTGTTGTCTGTCTGGTCACCCTGGCAATTGCTTGGGTCTATGGAAGAGAAAGAATGGAAAGTAGCAGATTTTCTTAGGTGCTTTCGAGTGTTTAACCATCCACGGCCGAGATTTACCCAATTATCCTCCAAAGTTTCAGCAATAAAGCCTGAGATGAAGATATTTTCCTTAGAGGGAATAAGTTCAATAGATATATAATCCTGCTTTTTGCCCAGGCTTTGCGGGAAAAGCACAAAATGAGGATCAGGAGACATGAGGTCTGGTTAAGGTGATGGCACACACCACATGGGAAGGGTTCCTTCTGCTGTGCCAGATGGAGCACCACTCACTCACAGGATGGATCAGGAAAGGGTTGGTTTGTGAGCCTGTGGCATGGGATGTGCTCTATCTGCTGCTGCCTGATCAGCTGGAGCTGGCTTCAGGTACAAAAAATCAGATTTTGGCTGAATGACAATGAAGCTACCCTACTTCTGTTGCACTGCTGGTGCCTTTGCTCTGGGCTTTTCTTCACCCTGCTTTGGCAACTGCATCACAGAATCACAGAATGGCTTGGACTGGGAGGGACCTCTGGAGATTATTAAGTCCAAACCCTGCCAAGGCAGGGTCCCCTGGAGCAGGTGACACAGGAATGTGCCCAGGTGGGTTTGGGATGTCCCCACAGCGGAAGACTCCAGGCCCTCCCCAGGCAGCTGTTCCTGGCTGGCTCTGCCACCCTCAATGCACAGAAGTTCTTCCTCGTGTTGAGGTGGAAGAACTAACTTGTGTTTAGTTTATGGCCATTCCTCCTCATCCTGTCTCAAGGCACCACTGAAAAGAGTCTGGCACCATCCTCGGGCACCCACCCTCGAGATACTTGTACGTCTTGATGAGATCTGTACACAGCACCTTCACCCTGCCAGTGCAACGCAGGATCAACAAATATTAATGCCCACAGAAGTGAGGAGTGGAAGGATGAGATGAAGGCACCTTCTCATGCTCCCCACAACCCTCCAGACCAGAACTCAGATCATACACAACTTGCCACCTCAACTACTGGCCAGTGCCCAGCACTCTATGTTGCCTCTTCCAGCCTGCGTAACACCTCAATTCAGCACTGCCTGGAAGACTGGAAAGGCCCCAGTCATGATTTATGTGGGACTGGGACAAGTCAGGGAATCTGTCTAAGTTACCCCAAGTTCTGGCTGCCCTACAGACTGAAATATTGCCTATGCTCCCCAAAGCTTCATCACTGCTCACCAGTTTTTTTTAAAGGTTCAATCACAGGTCAAGACTCATAGGAACAATCTGGATCTCTTCTCTCTCTATCCTGTATGATAAAGAATAAAAGGGGCAAGCCCATAGACTATCTGTGAATCATACCAGTGCACTTGTACTGAGTGCATTTGTAATATTCTCTTGATTACAAACATTGCAAACTCATCTGTGTGACTGACATATTTATGGAAATTTGGGCCTGTATGGAAATCAGCCAGGGCCAAAGTTTACTGGATAATTCACCCAAAACAAACAACTCACCCACTGCTTGGAAATGTGATGTAACCTGCTTATTTGGTGACCTCTGTGAATTAGTTGCCCTTCACCCCACCCTCACTGAGACATTGTTTATCCTCAGTAGAATTACTACGCAGCTGGTATTATTTGTTCTCTCTCTGGACACTCTCTGCAGAGGCACTTACAAATGAAAGAGCAGAGAGACTCAAGTACCATAATCAGTTTTCAGAGGAAACTCATCCTGCCACTTCTCAGGCTTCCCTTTGATTTGTGGAAAAAAGCGAAGTCCTGAGGAAGATCAGTCGGGAAGCTCTGAGGAGCCACAGGATTTGCACATACTAAAGTTTAACTGATTTTGCAAACTAGAAAGGCAAACCCCCATGATTAAAACAGTTGATGATATCACAGCATCATTTATTTTGAATTGCAAGTTTAGGTTTATATATTATATATATGGCCATAAACTAAAATATGAGAAGTTCCACCTCGACATAAGGAAGAATTTCTTACACTGACGGTGGCAGAGCCCTGGAACAGCTGCTCAGGGAAGGCCTGAAGTCTCCCTCTCTGGAGACATTCTAACCCCACCTGGACAGATTCCTGTGTCACCTGCCTCAGGTGACTCTGTCTTGGCAGAGGTGTTGGGCTTGGTGATCTCCAGAGGTCCCTTCCAACCCTAATGATTCTGTGATTCTGTGATTTGTGGCAACGCTTCATAGAAGGTCATGAAATCTTGTGTAGCAGGGTGTTGTGAAAGCAATTAAATGACAGGACATGTGACCACAGCACTGACTGCCTTTCCAGAGGGAAATCACTGGGTCTGCAGCAGTGCTGAGAATGATCAAGATTTTGCTTGCTGCCAGATGAACTCTTTTTAGAGGTTGTAAGACAATAAAACAAAAAACTCCTAAGTGAGAGAAATTAAAGAACGCAAAATTAAGTGTTGTCAATAAGAGGAAATAAATCAATTATTTCCAAGCCCAGCTCTCAGGCTCTGTTCCTGTGTGTGTAGAGAACAGCCCACAGCCTTTACACTTCCTGCCTCGTGTCATGCCAGGCTGGCTCTGGTTTGCAGCCAGCACTTCTCGCTGTTGTCGTTGTGATTCCAGAGACTGAGGAAACAGCTGCTCTTTATCTCTTTAATCACCATTAGCCAGCACAATCACCTCCCCACAATCACCAGGCCAGGGGTGCAAGGCCGTGGGCTCACAGACCACCTCCCACCCCATGTGTCATTTCAAATGCACCGATCTTGTACAACTCTGAAAGAACTGTTTCCAAAGCCAAGATGGACTGAGCCTACCTTTCCAAAGTGTAATTCATAATTAGAGAAATGGGAAAAAACCTCCTTTCTGTCTAGTTTCTACCCTGCAGCTATCCGATATGCTTGTATTCAGCACACATTACAACAGCAGAAAGGAAGGCAAGGGCAACGCAGCACCCTTAAACCCCAATGTCAGGGGAGGAATCAAAGCCATTTGCGTGGTGTGTTTACCTGCCAGCTGTTCCATAGGCTGCAGTTCAGTTTCTTCGGGATAAAGGGACACCAAAAATAAAGTTGCTTTATGATGGAAGAAGGCACCAATGTCATCCTATTGCAAATGTATGCCCAAATTAGACAGAAAAGGACACAGCTAAAGAGCAGATGGACCCAAATCCCACATTTTGAAAGTCAAAAGAGGCATGAAAAAAAAAACCGAACAAACTTCCTGTTGTTTGAGTCATACTGATTCCCTTCAAGGGACTATGAAAAATAAACTAACAAAGTTTTTGGCCATTACTTCACTTAATCCCCATAAATATAGAGTGGATCAATGATTTCAGAGGATTCCTTTGTCTTTATCATTAGCCAGCACAGTGACCTCACAGTGATTGCGATGAAACTTCCATCCATGGAATTTCCAAAATGCACACAGGTACCGGCCTTACATACCTCTCCATAAACCATTTCCAATTCAAATTCTGGTGAGAAATGTGATATAAATCAAAATATTTTGAAGGCAGAGATGACAACACAGAGCTGGAAGAGACCAAGATCCACACTCTTTGGAAGGAGTCAGTAATTTCTCACAGGAGGATGGAAGGATCACATAGCTGGATAAAGATTTGGTAAGAAACAAGGAAGGGGAGGTAGCTGGGTAATCTAGGACAGGAGCCAGCTAGCAGAGGTAGGAACTCCCTGTTTAAAAATACTGGAAAACACTTGGAGGATACTCGAGCTTGCCAGAAAAGCTTGGTCCAGGCATAATCCACAGACATCGAGAGTTGAATGAGACAGGGTGGAAGGCAGAGCTCTAATTCCTCGGGGATCTAAACTGAGGTTGTACAGGACATCCTAATTCTGGCATTTGTTGGTTTTTGCTCACAGAGTTTTGCAACATGAACAATCTCTTGCTGTTGCTTTTTCTGTACACTGTCGTTTTTCATTTAAGTGAGGAATGCAGTGTAATTTACCCCTACTGAACTCAGAGAATATATTTTCATTTAAAGCTCTTTTAGAAGAAGTTTTATGCACTTGTATCTCACTGTTCTAAGTAACCTTCCACTGTAACATGGGGAAGGCCTGCACTTGTCTGGTGGAATGCATCGGGATATTTTGGTAATGAAATTTAGAATGGAATCCTTATTTCCTTCATTAGTTATATCCCACTTGAAACTGCCACTGAAAATGAAAAATGGGCCCTGAGCACATGTGGAGTCACAAAACACATGTCGACATAATTTCAGCAGGATAACTTGATCTTCCAAACTGCAAAGATGTGCCCAGTGACTGACTTCTTTTGGCTTAAAGTTCTGTTATGAAAGTTTCTCTCAGCACTGTGGGGAAGAAAAGAGAACCTGTCAAAAGCAGAGACCTCTCATGAGGTTTTGGGAACGCATTTTCTCTCAGCAAGGTTGCAAACCAGGCTTCTACAATGCCCTGAAATTCACAGGAGCCTCTAATGTCTTCCCAAGCTCTATTACATCCCCTATCTTTCTAATAACTGTGATAAAAATTGCATGTGATTCCGGTCTGCCTTCAGAGCTGTATCTAAAGAAGATGTGCAGTGACACATGGTCATGTCCCAACTCCCTGGGATTACACACAGTAATATCAGCCTACAGACTGGACTATAAATTTTTAACATTCATCTGGAGCCCACGGGGGAGTTCACTCTGTGTTACAATGTCTCCTGGGTGGAGCAGGCAGCAAAATCGTGATTCACCAAGTGTTTTGTTTAACAGGGAAGAGGCAGACTGGAAGAAAACAGGGCACTCTCCAAAAACTGTGTTGTCTTGTGACTGTGCAATCATTCCAGAATGGAGTCATGGATGTCCTTCAGTTGTTTGGCACTTGTAGCAGATATTCCTGCAAAAATGAAGTGCTGAGGGCCCAGTCCTGTGGGCAAATGTGGTTACTGCATGTGAGGAAGGACATGGAGCTGTTGGAGTGAGTCCAGAGGAGGCCACCAAGGTGATCAGAGGGATGGGGCAGCTCTGCTGTGAGGAAAGGCTGAGGGAATTGGGATTGTTCAGCCTGGAGAAGAGAAGGCTTTGAGGTGACCGCATTGTGGCCTTCCAGTACCTGAAGGGAGCCCACAGGAAAGATGGAGAGAGACTCCTGACAAGGGCCTGGAGTGACAGGACAAGGGAGAATGGCTCCAAAGTGATGAGAGGAGGTTTAGATTGGATATGAGGAAGAAATTCTTCCCTGTGAGGGTGCTGAGGCCCTGGCACAGGCTGCCCAGAGAAGCTGTGGCTGCCCCATCCCTGGAAGTGTCCAAGGCCAGGTTGGATGTGGCTTGGAGCAACCTGGGATAGTGGAAGGTGTCCCTGCCCATGGCAGGGGATTGGAACTGGATGATTTTTAAGGTCCTTTCCAACCCAAACCATTCCATGATTCTGTGATCAAAAAGTAAGAAAGAATATGGAGTGGCCTTGCCCCATATTACTTTAATGGGGTAAGTCTGGATAGAGGGCTTCCATATCAAGAAAACTGTAAACTGTAGGGAATACAGGATCAGAGATAAGGTGCAGATTTAATTTCCTTCTTTTGAAATATCCTGTTTTGTCCTACAGTGTCTAAAGCAGCCTCAGGTGGGTGTGAAGAACTGAATGGGATAAAGTTACACCCAGCCTGTCTTCACAGATCTCTAGAAATGTCTGGATGTATTTTGGGTGCTTGACACTGGCTTAGCTTGTAGAAGAAGCCATACAACTAGCCTTGGAGAGTAAACATCATAAATTCATAAATCCACAACACAGGGTAAGCAGTAGAAATTGGTTTTTTTAATGCTACCCATCTATTTTGTCTTAAAACTGTCCCACAGCTTTGCTTCTCCTCTCTGCCTGTACATTCTCTGCCTTCTCTGTTGGGATTGCTACCAGCAGCACACAAAGGGGTGGCTTCTCTACCAGAGACTCCGCTGACACCCACAGACACGTCCAACACAGTTGCAATCTGCTTGTGACAGCAGCTGGGACATGACAACCCACACTGCTGACACCAGGCGAGAGATCCTTTGGAATTAAATCCCTGCCTTTAGTATCCCCACTGCTGGAGCTGTTCAAGCTCAGCACTGGGCCTGACTGCAAAGCGACTCAGAGTGCAGTGGAAGAGGAAGAGAGAACAAAAGGGCACCAGGAGAGGCTGCCTGTTCCATCTTTCTTCTAACAGTAATCTGGAGTGTCACTTGTTCCTGAGCTATTCCCAGCGACCTGAAATGCAGTGAGGAGGATATCAACATGAATTCTGCACTACTATTCTGACAACCAACTGTGTGCCTGCACATAGCTTGTTTGCACTGCTTGTAATTAATTGTTAAAAAAAAACCCCTCAGGAGGCAACAACAGCCACTGCAGAAGAACCAAACTGAATGGAAGAACCATTCAGCTCATCAACCACAGGACCTTGTTGATTTGAAATCTGCTTTTTGAGGTTTTAAATCCTCCTGTTTTAAATGCTAGGACTCCTCATGAGAAAGAGAAGGTAAGTCAACCCCTTTTCCCATCCTGCAGTTCCCATGAAGCCCCACAGAAGCGTTTGGGAGGCAGCCAGCCTTGTCCTCTCTATCCTGCTTTCCCTCACCCACAAAACAGAGCCTTGCACTGGGATGGACAATAACACTTCTAATCTGGTCCTGTCACAGAACCAAATTTCACTTTTCAAATATTCTAAGCTTTCCCAATGTCTATTTAGTATGAAAAAGGTCCATTTCCCACCTAGAAATAAAGCCACTCCTAGGCCAATTAGCTTCAAGGGTAAAGCCTCTTGATTATTGAAATCAGATTTTCCTTACATTAAACGCTGTGAAAAATTCAATTGAAGAACAACAGAAATCACTCAGGAAGCCACTATTAAGTTATCTGATCTCAGTGCATACTCACAGGTATTCCTCCACCATTATTATACAGGAAAGAACACATTATCTATACTTACTGAAGGTATTTATTAAGGTGATCTGTATGGGAAAACTTACTTGTATCATTTTACCACTGAGGTCACAGGGATTGGACTGTCCCTATAGATATTCCGTTCAAAATATGATTTGGCGGTTTTGCTTGTTTGGGTTTTTTTTCTGGTTTAGTTTATATAATTTTGAAAGTGAAGCAGATTAAGCCAGGAAAAGGGAGTTCTAACTGGGAATAAGACTATCCCTATAGTATGCATTCAGTGATTGAATTTTACGTGTTCCAGTTTCCCACACTGAAACTACCTTTATATGGGATCAAACCTTCTGTGCTTCTGAGTTTCTGCTGCCTCTCAGAATCTCCTGTCTACTACGTGGTTTTAGGACAGAATTTAGGACTACATGAACATCCTGATTGTTTCTATAAGAACATATGGCCATAATGAGCCAAAAGACCTTACACGCAAACGTTGTCTTAATATTCATTATTGTTACAGCACTCCAAACGGACACAGAGTTTGGCAAAATCATTAACAACTGTCTATAACCATCACCAACAGTAAAATATAAAAAACTGTGTTTATTCTGTAAGGCAATTAGCAAGTGGATTTGCTTGGGCACAAGAGCAAAGCCCCTCTTGAGCTCTGCGTCCTCGTGGGGGCTGTGCACACCTCACTTTCAGCAGCACATCCCACAGTCCTTTCAGCTGCAGCAAAATCAGCTGCTCTGTTATTTCTGACCCTGTGCAAGAACTTCCACATCCATCCCAGTTACTTTGGACCACTCTTCATGGCAAAGAAGGCAAGTGGTCAGCCCTCGTGAGAGCTTCTCTTGGGACCGAAGGCAGTGCTCTTGACAGTCTGGCTTGACTGAGAGCAGAATGCTATCAAGTGAAAGGATTTTTAAGGAATATCTGAATGAAAGCCTGACTTGGCTGAGAAGCAGATATATTTTTAGGGCTCTGCAGCACGGCTGTGACATCAGAATTTAATGAGTTGCTACAGGACAACTAGGTGTCAAGATGAATTTTTAACACCCTGTAATCTAAAGTATTCTTTTAAATTTCTTTTGCTGAAAACAAAACAAACATCCTTGTTTTCATTTGCTCTGAGAGAACTGTGTACAGAGTTAGTTACTGCTGATAACATTACAGGTCACAGGATGAGTTGATTTTTGAGCTCTGAAACACCCACAGTGTGAACCAGCATCAAGCCCACAGTGCTAAGGGCCTGCTCCCCATAAAGCTGTAAAATGTCACATAGTTGTCCTTGGCTATTGCAATCCTTCCACTAAATCCTGTCTCTAGGTAACAAAACTAGAGATTAGAAAGCAAATTACTTGGTCATGGTTTTCTAGAGGTCATTTTAATTCAGCAACTTCCTCAGGAACCGTGGAATTCTTAATCAAAAAGCATTTAATCTAGTGTCACTGAGAAAAACACCAATTCATTGCACTTCTGAAGTGCCTCTCAGCTAAAGACAGACAAGGTTTTTACAAACACTGCTGACTCACACTGCCCCTAGCAAAGAAGTGTTATTACTATCATTTTATATAAAGCAAAGCTATAGCACTGATGTGTAAGTCTGTACCTGGGCAAAGTGAGCAGACAGGCACAAGCAACAATCCTCCAGTTCCTTTTTTCTTCTTTATTTCTACTTGATGTGCATAGGCTGATTATTCTTGTTCTTCTTCTATATATGCATGTGTATATAGGTCTATATATTTATATTATTTACATATATATATTCATATACTCACACATATTCATTTATATATTTATAAAAATGCATAAAGCACTTTGGAGAACACTAAGCATTGCAACACCAATACATATTCCACAATTTAACTATTATGGCAATAATAAAAAAAGATTGTGTATATCACTAGTTTCATGGATAAACCCCACAATTCCTATACCTTTTGCAAGAGAACGTAAGAAGTAAAATAGGATTTTGGAACGATATTTAACATGTCACAATGCTTTCCCAACATCTGAATATTTAACGATATTTTGTCCTACAGCCATAGATAAAATATTCTGAATTACAATGAGTCGTGCAACTGATATTAAGTAAAATCAAACAACCAAGGAAGAGTCAGGAGATCAAGAGGCTGGAAAGAAGAACTTGCAACAACTTGAGTTTGAGGGTCTGTGTATTTACACGTAGAAGGTTTCATGACTGACCCCAGATTCTGGGCCTTTAGAAAGGGTTGGGCATGCAACAGAATCTTCAAAGAGATTAAAAAATTATATCTGGGTGTACACTTAAACCTTTATTTTCCCTGGAAGGAACACTGTAAATAGTTTCCAAATGAAAGCAAACCTAAGACGCAAACATGGAGTTCTCTACAATTAGATGTGTGTGGCTGTGATCAAGTTGCAATGCCTGAATCCAGATGCTTTCCATTTGTGGTCTGGCATAGGTTTTCCTCTCAGAAAGAAGACTAAAAGGATTTTCAACAAAATAAAGAAATTCTTGTATTCTGAAATGTGGGTTTTTTAAAAAACTCTAACAAAATTCTTTGTTTTGTTTGTTTGTTTGTTTTGAAAACTGTTTTGTAGCAACTCTACTCACCCCTGGTTGTGTTGGCCGCCTTCTGCCTTCCCCACTCACCCAGCTGGGAGCTGAAGGATTTTTCTTCTGGTTACTTCCTTCATGTTGATGACAACAGTCATTATTTCCACATACCTGCTTTGAAAAGAAAGTCAGTTTAGGAATCAAACACGCTACAACAAAAATGCTCTGCTTCTTCTGACTTTATGGAAGAACATTTTAAATAAAAGCCACATTGGGATAAACATGCAGTCACATGCAAGGTCACTAGCTGTCACTAAGATCCTACTTTAAAGGATCAAACTCTCTCTTTCAGGCTTTTGGTTAAATTGGGTTTCAGCAAGCATTGGTTGGCCAAAATCAGAGTTGCTCTGGCTGCCTATGGACAACATGTACCTCTCCAAACCTTTATCAGCCTCTGAATGGAGATCACCTCATTTTCCTCCCCTCTGTCTCTTTCCTCTAGTTGGTGCTCTCAGACTCTCTGCCTTACACCTTCCCCACAAGTCTCACTGCAAAAGCTATCATGTGTTTGGCTCCCTCTTTTCACCTCGTGCAGTTCTGCACAAATTCCTAGCAGGGAGGGAACAAGCTTTTTCATTCCCTCACCCTGGAGTTCTGTCAGTTCTTAGAGCTATGTTCAAACCTAATCTCAGCCCTGGACATACTTTTACCATAAAATCATCTTTTAAATTGCTCCATATTAGTATTGACGTGAGCACCACCTCTAAGCCAGTTCACTTGGAGATTTCCTAAGTGCTGGAGGTTGTTATGACATGAGCGCAATTTCCAGGAGCAAATCTCTGGACTTCATTTTACCACTCCGTTATACGACTCAGCCATGGACAGTGTGCTGCAATGGGTGACAAGAAGATAAAGGGCCCTTAGTCATGGCTTCTTGAAGGTCAGGTTGTTCTGCCAAAATTATCCAGAAGGGAATTGCTTTGTCACAGGCCAACCTGACACTTGCAACCACAGCTTTTCCCCATAGCCATCAGCTCGCAAGAGAAGCAAAGGGCAATAAATGAACTTTTCATCCAGGCAGCCCTGCTGCTATTTCCAGGTGACCTGTGCTTGTTGAAGTGTCCCCATCTCAAAGACAGCTCTCTAGATTTTTCTCTCAGCCACAGCCAGAGTTTGCACGTGACAAATATGTCAGCACACCTCGGCATGGTCACCCACATCAAAAATGAGAGAAGTATTTGACTTCCTAAAGTCTTTAGAAAGCCTCCTATCAAATGCTACCTCCTCTCTCAACAAAACGATGGTTAAATCTGATTTGTTTTCTGCAGCACTGAAGTATCCGTAATGTGATTTACTTGACCATGATGGAAGGAAGTGAGTTGTTTTCTTGTTTATATTGTTTGAAGACGTTGGCAATATCTTGAATTCCTTTCACAATTTCCATATGTGGCCACAGAAAACTATTATCTGTCCCTTGATTTGCCCTGTTTTTTCCCTTCCCCAAAATTCTGAGTCAGAATAACCTCTCGGTCTTGTTTCCTGAAGCACCAAAAATACACAAATGCACATTGCATCATTGGTTTTTAAGTGGTAAACAACAAAAAGGTAAGGAAATAATTTCGATTTTTTAATATTCCTGGCAGATAGGGAAAGACAGTGTCAGGTCATAAGATACCATAGCTGAGGTACTTCACTTTGCGTCAATAAGAACAGTTCATTGATCCACTCTGGTTAATTGATCTACTGGAGAAAGCAGCTGACTTAGTTTCTCACCGTGGGATACCTTGTTATGTCTTCTTTGACCTCCTGCTACTTAAAAATTGCATCTGTGTGTTTGTACAACATAATTTAAAATGGCCAATTTTATTGCTTAGTCTTGCCCGTAAAATGTCAATACCCTAAGGCAGAAGAGATGAATCTGCAAACATTCCTCAGAGCTAACTGGAAATTACTGGGCAGTTCCATCAACTATGGAAGTCCTTGGGACAAGTCAAGAGACCAAATGCATCATGATATGAGTGCATCTCATCTCACTCAACACTGAATTTCTGGGACAAAACCCATGAGAATCAGCGGTAAGAAAAGAAAACTCTCAGTGGTAGGAATTGGCACTTTCTCACTGGAAATGTGTGCTAAATATGTTCCTTGTCTGCAGGTTCAATTTGGCCCTGAAAGCTTAATTAGTGTTCCTTAGCAACGGGGAAACATCCTGATTGACAAAACCTGCCGGTTTTGGCTGAGGCTTCAAAGTGCTCACTTCATGGTTATTTTTAAACTTCCCAAATTCACAGCTGAGCATTTTGATTCAGAGTGAAATTCATCAACAACAACAGAAAAGAAACATCCCCAGAGTGATGCATTTCTGAGGAAAATGGGAGGTAGGAGCTCAGCTCAAACTTTGTGATCTACGGCAGTAGCAGTTTTTTCCCTTTTATCCCTCAATCTAGAGAAGAAAATGGGGCTACTTGGGTGAAGAGGAAATGAACAGAGAGTTTCACAATTAATGAAAAAGACTATAAATTAAAGAGAGTGAGGAATTAAGTGAAATCATTTGTGGATAACTTGTGAAGTCTTTTGCTGTCAGCACCAAAGAGCTTCAGGAGGGACTCAGAAGGCAAAGTGGACAAACAGTAAAGAAAAATCAAAAGATAAAAAAAAGAACATAGTTATACAGTTCAAAATCATAATACTATTGTATTTGAAGAATGTTATTCCATCACCATCAGAAATAACATCTGGTGGCATACTTGTACAAATCCGCCTAAAGCGTTTGTAATTTTTGCATTGTAATCAAATAAGAATGATGCTTATACCTCTATGTATTCAGGTCTGGGAAAATCCAGCAGTAATATGTACTACACATGAATATTTATAAGAGTAAAATAATGATTATACCCTTATTTAATTTTTAAACTGAGATTTTGGATATTATTAACTCTCCTAGCAGTATTAAGTGGAATAATTCCGTAATTCAGTAGTGAAAAGAACTGCAAATGAACCATGAGTAAATAGAGCTGAATTATCTTTTGCAAAGATCTGAGAGACTGAGGGTATGTGGGCTGCATGTGAAAACCTACAGAAATCTGATATATTTAATGTGTGACAGACCACTTTCTCCAAGTTCCCATGCTCAGGAAATAAATCTGCAGGCATCCCTTTTCCTCTGCCTGCAGCCCTGTGTCCCGGAACAATGTGACTGCATTGCAGTCTCAGGTGCTTTGGTTTGATTTCGTGTCTATTGAAAAAGGTTTTAGTCTTAACAATTGCAAGGGGGAAAAAACTTTAATCTTGAAAGCAAATGTAGGGAGTGGCAAGAGCACTGACCTCCATCTGAGGAGATGTGACAAGAGATGGGAACACAGCAAAGGAATGCACATGGATTATCCACACCATGCTGGCAACTCCCTTTGGAGCAGCCTGGGAAGGTTCATGCCCAGAAAGGAGCTGTGCTGTGCAGAGGCAGGTGGGACCTCCCGGCCTAGAGCTGGGACAAAGTAAATTGTCCTTAATAAAATGTGAGCAGGGTGGATGCCAGATCTGCAGCAGCTAGGGGTTTGCTCTACAGGCCTGCTCCTGTTTGTCCTCAGCATCTGCTCGTGTGAACACAGCCTCTGATGTCACCAGCACCCCCAGGTGCCAATTCCCACTCTGTCTCCAGCTTTCCCCTCTGCAGGAAACCAGAAGAACACACATGGGAGAGCCAGCTCTGCAGAAGACCAGAGTGACACAAAACAAAAGAAAACGGAGTTTTGGCAAACGAGACAAACCAGGATTACACTAAATAGACACCCAGTAGCTGATGCTACCAATGATTAGGACAGAGCAGGAAACAAATAATGGAATCTGGTCTGTTACAAGTGACTCCATCAGGTTTTAATCTTAGAATCACAGAATGGTTTGGCCTGGAAGGGACCTTAAAGATTATCTATTTCCAGCTCCGTGCCATGGGCAGGGACATCTTCCACTATCCGAAGTTGCTCAGAGCCCCATCCAACCTGGCCTTGGACGCTTCCAGGGATTCGGCAGCCACAGCTTCTCTGGCCCTGTGCCAGGGCCTCAGCATCATCACAGGGAAGAATTTCTTTCTAATATTCAATCTAAATCCACTCTCTGTCAGTGTGAAGCCATTCCCCCTTGTCCTGCTACTACCTGTCCCTATAAAAAGGTCCCTTTCCTGCTGTCTGTTTTCCCTGGATTTAACAGTTGAGAAGGATCTTCCTCACAGTCCTCCCTGGTTGCAGGATTACTATTTGGGTGTGTAAAGCTAAGAAGTTGCATAAACAATTCCCCGTCTCAAGCTGAAAGTCATTTCCTAGGCTAGCATTCCTAGAAATCACATTTCAAAATACTTTAAAGGCTTTTTTGTACTCATCTCCTCCTTTAAATGTCTGTTCATGTGCATGTTTTACAATGTACATAATATGTACTTGCAGTAGTAACTATACATAATTCACAAATAAATAAGTGCATATATGTTGGGGAAGGGGAGAGAGAGAGAGAGAGAGAGGGAGGGATTGTGTGTATGTTTAAGGATTTTTTACTGATACAGGTGCACAATTATAAATCTTTAGACATCACTGCTACAGAAGGAAGAGGTGGCAACTTACACATATTTTAAGTCTTAAGTCTGCTGTTGTGTTTTTCACACATTTTGCACATGCATGTGTGTGCACAGGGTATAAAAAAGATGTGTATTTTATATATTACTGTGTTATTTCTTGTATGGTATTAGCATATTTATTAACGTCTTTTGCATAGATTTACTGAGCTTCCTACACACATACATTAAATTTATGCAATATACCTAACAAACAGCACACACATATTTGACACATTCTGCATTTAGTTGTAGGTAGAACTGCAACTTCTATATTGTTTGAGATATTACATTATAATTTACCATTTGCCTTTGGTTATAATTCTGCCAGGTTTGAACTCTTTGCACTGAATTTTTACATAATTTCGCCCTGTTTCTGAGTTACTTTCTTTGGAAAGTTTGAGTAAAAGTGATTTAGCATTTTTTAAGAACAAAAGTTGTGAAAAAAAGCCAGTGTAATCTATCCTGAAAATTGTTCATCTTATGAACATCTCCAGCCACAGTTTAGAGAAGAAATTTAGAGAAGAGCAATTCCCCCAAAGTCACCCATATTTTTTTTGGCAAAAATATATCCAGATTGGCCAATCCTGTATTTTTAAAATACATCTTTTACTCTAGCGAATCTGGCTCAAATCTTGGCTTTCCAAATTGAGATCTCTGAATGAGGCTGAGGGGATAATATGTAACAATATAGACACATTTGAAGAAGAATTTTACTTGGATTTTACTTTCCATTTGGTCTTGACTGACAACGAGGGCACTCCTATAAGGAGATTTGGGCTGTATTCTTGTTTCATGCTAAGGTTAATTTGTATGTTCAAAATGCAGAGCTGCTCTGGAATGGCTTACCAAAACACTTGTTTAAAAGCATTCACTTACAAAGCCAGTCTGGCACAATGCTGCAATTACAGAGTGCACAAAGTGAATGTCACACACACCTTTTAATGAAGATTTGTCTTTTCTCGTGCTTGTCATGGGTCAGCCTCTTCCACACTGCATCAGTTGTACTACAACTCCTGTTCGTTTTGCCATCCCTCTGTTGTTGAGAAAGTTGTAAGACAAGGTTCTCGAATTGTGTTTTCCTCTTTCACCACGCATCCTTGTCTTCTATTGCAGAAGGGTGTACCAAGCCACAGCCTGAAAAAAACCAACCAAACAAAATTTGACAGCCTATTTATATTCTGTGTCTTTTCATCAAGGTAATTGTTTCATGTAGATCAAAAGGGAGGGCTGAAAGGGGAGGTATTTCAATGTATTTCTGAGTTATTTAACATTTGAAAGATAAATACTTATCACCACCACCAAATTCCAACTTTTTTACTTCAGTCTTTAAAATCCATTTCCAGCTTTTAAATATATTTAGGGTAAATTTGTTATCTAAGAGCCTTAAAATTCCATGGCTCTGATTAAGTAAACAGGTCAAAGAAGGAGAAAAAAGAGGAGCAAGTATGGCCAAATTGAGTTAGAAGAGGAGTAAATGTGAAAAGGTGAGACTAAAAGTCAACATTCACTCAGCAGTTTGTAAGGTGTGAATTATGGTGCATCAAGGAAGTTGTATAATTTACACTGTTTATGAAAGTCCCAGATCTTTTCCATATTCTCACTAGCTCGAGTTTGTCTAGCTAAAAATGACCAAATCCACAATTACCACTGGACATCTCTGGAGTAAAAAATTATCTCGGGCTTTCTCTCATCCCCAAATTAACAGAACTTTGCCTAAAAATACTCAGTAGGGCTGCCAAGCTAATGGCAGTTCCTAACTGGGCAGCCTTGGATTGGATTGTTCATGGCTGAAACATGGGCAAGGACTGTGGGCTGCTCTCAGCAATCTCCTGGTTTCCTTCAGATCCTAATAATCAACATCCACACTGAAGCAAGGCTGACAGAGAGAGATCACAAGATTTCTTGTGCTTGATTCAACAAGGGCTTGAACAACACGGTCCCAAATCTCTGAAAGAAGTCCAGTGACAGAGTCACCACTGGACAAAGGTGGTGATTTTGCTCCCACTTGACCACTGGGCTCACAGGCAATGACTTGTCCTAAATCTCACCAGGTCCTCCCAAAGAAAATCTGAGGGAGGTTTGTGAAGGACTGGAGCATCTGCTGCTCAAACCTGCAAAGATTAAAGACAAAATGGCTCCTGGATATTTATACAATATAAGAACTTGGTAAATACATCAGGTTTTCCCTGTTCTCTTTGATTTTTCTAACACTGGTCACTGTTTGATCTGTGACATCAAAGCTGAAAGAAATTGCAGCTTAGTTACAGTGATTATTTTCAAGTACCTTTCCTATGGATTAACAGAGATTAGCAAAGGCACATTTTTTCCAAGGTGTTATAGTAAAGCCTGAGCTTTTTAGTCTGGCTTGCTTAGGGTAAGATTAAAAATAGGCAGTTTCTTTTCTTTTCTAAATTACCTGGGGCGTTGGAAGAGATCTGTGATATCAGCTTTAAAATTCCAGTCTCTGCTTGATTCTGGATTCCCCCTGTTCAGGGAGAAGCTGTCTCTACTGGAGACTAGACATTTTTTGTACTTTTATCCTTATACAAAAGATATAAGCACGTTGTGCTTTAAAATCTGAATGCAATTACCTGTGACCTTTATCACTATCACAGGAGCAAAAGGACCCATTATGAAAACATTTCTCTTACATAAGACAACCACAACACGTTTTTTCAAATGGTGTTCCTAAAGGATTTGGCATTTGCCATCTGTGATAAAATAGCTTCAAGCATTTCCTGTGAGCCAAAGCAATTCTCACTCAATTTTAAAGGAGAAAGATCCTGAAAAAATACAAATGCTCGCCTCCAAAAGTGCTCACCATACTCTGCCAAGGTGTATTTGTGGCTTTTTCACACATCCACCAGAAGACATCATTGAGTGTGGCTCTTCTGAGCCCCCCGAAACTCCATTTTCAGCTTTCTTATGGGAGGGCTCACACAGGGCTGCACTGAGCTGGGTGATGAACAGACGTTGTCTCCTTTTATTCTGCCAGACCTCGATTTTCATCTCAGAAAAAGGAAGCAGCGCTGGTGGTAAAAGAGGCCTCAGGCCACATTCCAGCCATCTACACTGGCATCCAAGTGGAGCACTTTGCCTTGGTTCAGCCGTTGCTCTCTCAGGGAGCTGGAAGGGCTCCCTTGCTGGCTTGGCTGACACGGACACTATTGTGCAGGAATTTTAGATGCAAGAGTTGGCAGCCTGAATATGACCCTGGGAAATTAATAAACAAGTAGGGGTTTTCTGCTTGCCTATGCTGGGTTCAGACTGAAAGACAGGAAATTTAGGTTAGGTATTAGGAAGAAATTCTTCCCTGTGAGGGTGCCGAGGCCCTGGCACAGGTTGCCCAGGGAAGCTGTGGCTGCCCCATCCCTGGCAGGGTCCCGTTGGATGGGGCTTGGGGCAAGCTGGGATAGTGGAAGGTGTCCCTGCCTGTGGCAGGGGGTGAAAGCAAATGATCTTTAAGGTTCCTTCCAACCCAAATCGTTCTGTAATTCTGTGAAACACAAACTGTTGCAGACCCTCTACCTCAATTCATTGCTCATCCCAGAGC
Organism: Callaeas wilsoni; assembly: GCA_013398955.1. Lineage (NCBI taxonomy): Eukaryota > Metazoa > Chordata > Aves > Passeriformes > Callaeidae > Callaeas > Callaeas wilsoni. The sequence continues at coordinate 169,352 of VWPU01014396.1, read as the reverse complement.
CTTTTAATTATAATATTAACAGCAACATTTAGTTCACGTGTTCAGACCTTTTTCATCACCATGAATGTCAGATGCACATATTTGTTGTTTTCTATTTAAAGCTTTTCTGGGTTGCAATGGAACCATCTGACCCCTCAACTTAGCTCCTACTGACCTCTCTAACTCTTATTCAAACAGGCAAAAAGATACATCTGAACTAGCTGGAGGGGAAGTAATTTCTGAAGAGCAGCAGCCCATGCACTGAATTTTTAACATCTAGTTCTGGCACAACATCAAAGCAGAGCACATCATTATCTTCCTTTTCCAGAATAGAAAACTAAGGCACAGAGTATCATCATCAACTTGCCTAAAGTCATCCAAGGCAAAGCTGGGAACAGAGCCCCATTGCCAGAACTCTTGTTTATGGCTTTCTGCGCTGGCTAGCAGCTGTCCTCAGATAGTGGACACACTCTGGAAAGAAATATCATTCTTCTTTTTATTTTCAGATGAGATCCTACTCTAGTGACACCTCAATCTATACAGAAGCCCATAATAATTCCTTCAGTAGCAACACATAAAACTCATTTCCTTTCCAGTTCCCTGATTTGTGGGTTTCGGATCCAAGGTTCACACCTCTGTTGGCAAACACTGGCACAGCTCAATATTCTGACAGTAAAGGGAGCTTTTTATGTGAGCTGTGGTTGGAAAAAGGAACATATCACAAAAGGACTCTCTAGGATAGCTTCCCTTTGCTGGCCAACATGAAATGATGGACAACATGAGATGCTGGACTTGTCATGCAAATGCCAGACTTGTCCTGATGATGGACATTTGCAGTTTTTTCTGAACTCATCATTATTTGTAAGTGTGAGCCTTTCTTAAAACACAGATTTAAATTTGACTCTGTACCATAAGGCGAAGAGTATACCCTGGTGTGGCAGCTGAGAAAAGGCACTGAAACCCCCCACATCAGAGGGAAACCAGAATACAGCCACTTGGACATCCTGGTTCAAGAGATAATTCCCAATGCTTTCCTCTGCTTCAGGGGAACAGTTCGGGGTCTTTCCAAAATGACTGCCAGGATCAAATTCACCAATTTTCATGTTTCCAGTAGTAGTGAAAGTACAGAAGTTGGTTTGAAAGTGCAAAAGCATTGCTTAATTGAAAAAAACCCCATGTATTTCCTTACAGCAGCTAGCCTAGATATCAGTAATTACTGGTAAGTAACTGTACCAGAGGCAGAATATTTACAGCACTGCCACTCGACTTTTTATGTAGTGCCTTTCATCTGAAAAAATCCATTTGCATTAAAATTACTCAAGTCTATTTCTCTTTCACATTTAGGTGGCATCCATTACCACCAGAAATTAATATATTCTTTGTGGGGCACAAAGTCATCAGTCTACTGTTTGAATTTGGGTTTGTCTAAATTTATGTAGGCTACAACCTCTAAGGCTGCCTTGGCTATTAACTTCCTATGATTAGTGGGAGTTGTGTAGCTGACTCTCTTCAAAAGTTTAGACAATTCCTCCTGTCTCTCACTGCTTTTTTCCTTCCTGGAGAGAGACAAATCTTCATGATTAACACTTTAGCATTAACTCAGAGAGTCCATGCTCAAAGACTTCAGAGATTTCAGTCCTCCCTTGTTTCAGAATCCCAACAAAGCAGGGTCTGTTTTGCGTCTGTACTAAGATCAGGGACTTCTTGTGTGAGCTGGGGAACGCTCAATCCCCCTTAAGCACAGGAAAATAAATTTATCAGTTGAGTGTTCCTTTAAGTAGTGCACATGCCAAGGGAGCCCTTTCAAACACTCAGTCCCCGACTGTAATACTCATCGTAGGTCTTAACAGGTTGTGAATGAAGTCTAAAAAATGTCCAGCTTTCGACGTGGCATCCGCTGCAATAAATTTCATTATTTAGTACAGATGCAGTGCCCTGCCTGTCTTCTGTGCATGTAATGCTTTTGCCCTTGCCACATTCATCTTGTTCCAGTAAGTTTAAGTCAGAACTCAGTGCGTTGGGACAACTTTGTCCCAGCATCCCAAAGAGCCTATGTGCTTGCTTAAAATAGCCAAATCCTCATCCACAGTGTGACAAATACCACCCACCCACCCCAAATAACTCAGCAGAGTGGAGTAGCAGTGAGTCACACTTGCTCAGGACAACCAGGCTGCCTGCAGGCTGCCGCTGGCATTGATGGATTTGGAAGCAGAGCCGCAGGGAGCTGCCCCCTCCACATCCACGAGATGTGCACAGCAAATGTAACACTTGGCTGCCTCTCCTCTGCCTTCCTGCAAACTTTGGGAACCCGTGAGATCTCTGCTCCACTCAGTCCTGGTCTATATGTGCTCCATGGCAGCACAGGGAGACTGGAGGTGGCTCCCCCCCTCTTTAATTTTTATCTGGCTGCCACAGTCTGGCATGTTTCTCTTTCCTCACTGCCTGTAGAACAACACTTTAAGATGGGCACTGAAATAACTCAGCACAAAAAGTTTTGGGGGGACATTATTTTAACCTGAGGTTTTTTGGCAGTCTCTGCACGCTTCTGCATTGCTGCAGCCGGAGGGATGGGCAGCTGTGCCTCAAAAATTTGGAAATGCTGCAACTCAGACCCACAGCTGGTTTCTACATACATCACTACAGCAGTGGCCTGGGGCTCTGAAAGCAGAATGACACCAGCAACAAAGAGAAAACCTGACACTTTTACCCTTAGGAATGGTCTAGAAACAGTTAAGTCAATGGAGAAAACTTTTAAACCATAGAGAAGGCAAAGATCTTCCTGATCTTACACTTCCCTCTATCTGTGCAAGGAAAGCTCTGGGTGCCAGTACGTATCTGAGTGAAGGACAGAAAAAACAGATGGGAAAAGACACCTCCTAAAATGGTCCAAAGACAACCTGGGCACGGATTAGCAGCAATCTTTATTCTCTGCCTGTACATCTCAAACAGAGCTGCTAAGTCAAGAGCCCCTTTTTTGTTAACACATGAATACCTAACAAAAACCCCCAAACTCCTTAAGAGTCAATGTCAGTTTTTCATAGAGGCATGGGGTCTGCACATAGCAATAGAGAGAGAAGCGGAAGAAAAGCAGAAAGGAAGGAGAACAGGCCACAACACCCAACACCAAGGACTACGACTCCATTCACCATGAAACTTCAGAGCAGGTAAAATTCTTCTCACTTTACTTATAAGAGAAAGTGGTGCTGTCTCACACACTTCCTCACATTCCTTCCCGCTCTTTTCCACTGAGACTTCTCTCTTTGGTCAGTCGTATTTGTTGTATGTTTGTTTACATTCAAATTGGTTAATCTTCCAAATTTTGAGGGACTCCTTTGCCAGAAGAATTCCTGGAGATACAGCTTTTCTTTGATAAAATGCAGAGTGACTAAATTAACAAAGACTGACTAAAGGTAAGATTCTTTTTTTGAACTGGAAATCCTGCTTTATCAGCAACAGTTTTTAAAGAATCCTATAACAGAATATGTATGCTTCAACCTTTGTGTTCTGGTATATAATTTATTGGCCAACAAGACTCTCAATTTATTAATATCACAATCTATATATATGTCTCACTGGAAATTTAGACCTTAGCCTGTGCACTTCCTACATTTGACCTTAAAAAATCCCAAATGTATGAGCATCTTTAGAACTAATTTTCCCAAACCACTCTGGGTTTTGCACTCTAAGTGTCCATGCAGCTCTCAGTCCCACGCCAAAGCCCTACATGAGGAAGGGAGCTGGTGGGGACAGTGAGACCTGCAGGGTTTCTCTAGGAACTTGTATAGTCAGGAAGATGCTGGATGTTAAGGGACTTCTGTGAGTTTAAATGAGGGAGTAACTTCTCTGTTCACTGAAGGCTTCAAAGCTTTTTTTAGCAAGTTAGTTTACTTTCCAAAACAGTGGACCAGCTCCTGTGAGACTAAAGTGCTGAAGTGTGTGGGGAAGGGTTGGTGTGTGTTGACGCTGCAGTTTCTTCTGCTACATGCTGCTGTTCTCTAGTGGAACAGAATCCAAAGTTTTCCATGACATACTGCACATTGCAGAGGGGGAAACATGTTAGTGCTCTCAGCAATGGCCATAAACCAAAACACGACAAGTTTCACCTCAGCACGAGGAAGAATTTCTTTACGTTGAAGGTGGCAGAGCCCTGGAACAGCTGCCCAGGGAGGTCGTGGAGTCCTCTCTGGGGACATTCCAATCCCACCTGGACTTGTTCCTGTGTCACCTGCGCTGGGTGACTCTGCCTTGGGAGGGGGTTGGACTCAATAATTTCCAGAGGTCCCTTCCGACCATAACAACTCTGTGATTCTGTGAAAACAGACACCCCGAAAACACAGCAGATTTAACACTTTTCAGGTGTAGAAGTCAGGGAAAGGTTTGAGGTGACATTCACATCCCATAGACATTATGAGTGTCTCTAAGCATCAGTGCCAGGACATGTGTGACAATGCTATCACCTCCTTGCACACAGCTGAGAGTTGAAAATCCTAAAGCAGAGAATCCTGATTCTGCTGAAAATCCTGATGGCTCAACTCCCATCCATGTCTCAGGATGACATCAGTAAACAGTCTAATTAAACACATCATCTTTGAGGTTCTTCAAGCATGTTCATATATTGTCAAAGTAAACGGGTGTAAATTAAACTCAATTATAAACAATAAACTCAAAATGTCCTAGTTGGCCAAACTCACATATTTCTAGTAAGTTTGTGTATATTTATATTGTGGCTTCATGGCAAATTAGATTTAGCCATACCAGCCATCAGAGCTCTCTAGTTACTAAAGAAGTGTTACTAAATTATGTGTTCACATTGAGACACTCCAAGCATGTCGGATATTGCAACACCAAATTAAAACATTGGGTATTGCATCCTATTCTGTAACCTTATTTATTTAAAGGGTATAACAAGAAAAGGTAGAGTTGAAATTCAAACTGAGTGGAGTAAAAAAAATGAAAGTGCTGCCATGGTGGGATATCATAATAGTAATGAACAAGTGAGAATTGAAAGAATTGCTTGATTTATGCCTTTAACAAGCTTAACCACACACAAAGCAAAGTGTCATTGCCTTTTACGCTTTATCTGAAACAATTAGCAGAGCTAATGACTCCTTTTACTTTCTGTATGAGACAAGATGTGATCCAATCCCCACTGGAGAAGAGTTCACACAATACAAGGAAATGCACAAAGGGGAAGGTGATCCCTTTTATCTCCTGGTGTTTATCTGGAGTTATTCTCCCCAAGCCCAGTCAGACACTGTGGTGTATCTCATTATTTGGAAACAGCTTTGGAGCTCAGAACACAACTGGAGCTTTCATGCTGGCCTTCAAAGGGATCTTTTCATGGCTCTCCCTATAATATCCTGGGAATTACACAGTTCTCTTTACAAAAACATATGCAAGGAGCACCATGGGTTTAGAAAGATTGAGTCCATGAGAAAAATGCATATAAAGTCGACAGAATTACAAAATGAATGAGAGCAGGGAGAGCAGCAGGCATCAAAGAGCTAGGAGTCAGGAAAGCGTTTGATAAAGTGCCTCTCAAAATATTATTTCCCATTGGCTCAGACATAAATACTGTCACAGGAACTATCTGAAGGACTGCAAACATGGAATAATAATAGACAAGGGGGTTGTGTCTCATGTTTCCTATAGAGACAAGGGGTAGCTCTCACTTCATGGAGCACCTCTACTTGTGATGTGTGAGGGAGAATAAAAAAGCTGGTTAATAAAATATGTAGATAACATTAAGTTGAGAGGAGAGGGTAGAGAAATCCAAATGAGAGCAAGAGAAATAATACAAAGAGCCCTGGAGAGCTTAGAAATATGGGCAGGAAATAAGTGAGATGGAGCTCTTGGAAAATGGTGCACTAATTTATCAGAGGAGAAATGGCATTCACTGGAAGGAAAAGTATGGAGAGCAATAATGCTGAAAGAAGGAGAGGAGGAAGCCAATGATGCATTTGCAATTTGACAGAACAAAAAAGGCTGTTAGGATTTTATGGCACTGTCCTTGTGGAGCAGCGAGCACCAAGTGGAAGGTTCCCTTTGCGCAGCTGTGGAGAGGGAAAATTGGGAATACTGATTCTGATGTTCACCAGTACCTGGTGTGACCAGCCTTCACTTTGAGAAAACTTCTCCTAGGAGTAGAGGCGGGTAAATAGAATTCTCCCACTTCTAATCCATGCAATACAGAGTTCACGCACTCCTCACATCTTGTCCTGAGGCACCGAACATAAGAACTTATCCTTGGCACTTTGTTTCGGTTTAACTCCTACACTGCTAGAAACTCTGGATTTAGGCTGACATGAGACCAAAATAAAATGTACTGATTTCATTTCAGGACATTTCATCACCAGAAAATTACTGACAATTAACAAGGAATTATGAAGAGCAAGGAATCCAGGGGTTAATACGTGTGGAAGGATTAAAGAGCTAAAATGCATGTTTTCAATAGATAATCACAGGGATCACAGGATGGGTGTAGCAGGTGGGTAGGAAATCTTAAAAAGGGATGGGAAACCTCAAAAAGGCAAAGCCCTTGTGCAACTGAACTATCACCAATAAAATATCCCTGTAAAAGTAGAAATGTAGGCTGAGTATTGTGGAATCAACCGCAGCAATAGCACGAGCAGGCCTATCCAATGAACAATGCAGTAGAAAAGTCTGTAGCAGGCAGTGTCCACATGGGATAAACCTTAAAACTGGAGTCATCAACTGTTGTCCTTTCTCTGGAGGAGACAGATCCAGGATAATTGAAACCAGCTAAGGATCTGTTTTTCTAGATCTTTCCCACCCTTAGTACATGTGGCACAAAATTTAAAATGGCAAATGTCTTTTTGGTACAACTAACTTCCCCAGGAGACAATACTCAATTTTTTAATGGGATTTCTAGGTGGGTGTAAACCCCCTAGAGTTCAGTTCACTCCTTTGGCTGCCTGTTACTGCCTCAAATACTTCATGCAGCCCACAATGGTGGGACCCTCTGAATCCCCTGCAGTACCAGTTCTGTTCTTGGATTCAAAGTTAGGTGGGATCAGTTGAAGACAAGGCCAAATTAGTCATGAAGTCTGTGTTTCTGCTCCTTTTAAGGACTACCTCCACAAGGAGAGATCTCTGAATTTGTATTAACAGCCACTGAAGGGGACATGGTGAGAGCAGGTGATTTATCCTTGCTGAGAGTGAAGTCCAACATGGGGGAAGTTGTCCCTGAAGCAATAAGTGAGATATTTATATTTCAAAGCCTTTGATGTTCTCCAATATCCTCCTGGATAACGACTCAATCCCTTATCAAGAGTTTGCTTGTGTTCCACAGCTCATGTAAACAAGATACTGCAGCAAACACCTTCTCTTCCTACAAAAATAACCTGAAGCAAAGTCCCAAACATGCCTGTACCTGGATGCAGACTTTTGGTAGTCCTCCTAAGCAGATTCCTTCCAGGATTCTCCATGTATCCCAGGCTCAGGGCAATGTTCCTTCAGTCAGCAAACAAAGGGCTGAAGCAGTTCTGGCATTGTCCAGTTTGGTATTTCGATACCATCTCTGGGCTGAGCTGATGAGAAAGCAAAAGGCAAAGACACCGAGTTATGCAATATTATCAGAAAGACAAATTATGAGAAACAAATCTCTTTTTTTTTTTTGTCTGGGTAACAAAAATGGAACATTTAATTTCCTCTTTGCCTCTAATTGCAAAGTGATGCTCCTCTCAAAGCATTAAAATCTATGGCTATAAAATAGAGCACAGCTGGCAAACTGAGTATTTCTTACTGACGCATAGATTTATGACCTCATTGGAAATACCTTGGGTAACAACAAAACCAATAAATTATGCCATCAGTAGTATAATTGTCACCCTGCAACTTCAGTGCTGTTAGTCAGCATAGCATCAGCTGTGAGTGAATATCAAATATATCAAGGCTTCCTTTCAATTACAAAATGAAAGTGGTAACATCTCCTAATCTCCTTCTTGTTGCCCTTTTTAAATATAAATGTTCAAGAAGAGCCCCCCATCCCGGACAGGGCTGGGAGAACCAGAGGGAGGGAACGTGCCCAGTTAATCTGTCTTTCACCAGCCAAACTTTGCTCGCGTCTCCCATCCACATCTTCCCAACAATCTAAACCCTTTCCAGTGCCTGTTCCTCAGACTTTGCATTTAAGACTTCCTTCAGTATTTTGTGTTGTCTATTGTATGGGACTCACTCCCCCAGGCATTCTATCTCTAACTAGATGCAGTGGGGCAGGCTAAATTTTGGGGGGAAAATGCATCCCTCATCTCATCTTAGCACTGAAATAACTGAAGCACAACTCAGCTTCGCTTGGATGAGTGTCTGGGTCAGGCAGCATCCCTGCAATGCAGATCAGCCTCACCAGCTCCCTGGGAGTGTTGTTGACAGTGTTACTTTTCACCATATGAGTTTTTTAATCACAAGAACCAGGGTGTTAGAAACCCTGCCATCCCTTCTCGTTGTGCATTTCCTCACTGCGCGGTGATGGCACTGCACCAGACACTCTTCCAGCAACTTTTGTGACCCATTCCCCAGGGACACCCAGGAAAGAACCTCTGCGACACTGGTGCTGTTCCACCTGCCTGGGTTAAACTAGAGACAGGGACACAAAAGTGCATGAACACAGGGGTAATACGGAGGTGAAACGTTACAGCACAAGAGACCTAAAAATAAAGCTACAGCTGGAGTACAGCTTAACAGAGTGCAACCCTGGTTGAGGATGAACCAAACTAGAAAACATTAAATAATGACCTTTGGGGTTTTGGTAGCAGGGAAAATGGCACAAAGGGCAGAGAGTTCCCAAAGCCAGGAACTAGAAAGGCTGGGCTTTGTTTTTCTGGGCTGGAGCCTTTGCTAGATCAAACGCTGGGAGCTGGCAGCCGCAGGGTGAACAGACTGTGTTGGAGATGCTTTTCATTGAAGTGTCAACAAGCCAGTCTGTTCCCCAGCTCAGACCAATTGTTGCTTTTGCTGTTGCTAGGATGTGGCATCCTCAAAAGGGGCTTTAGGGGAGCCTCTAGGAGGGGCACTGACACTGCTGAAATTCCTCGGGATCAAATGACTCCTTTAGAAACTGCTGTCTAAACTGTGATAGTGCTTCACACACAGCAGGAAAAAAAGCTGCAGGAGAAGCTTCCAGGAGAGCATCCCTTGGGCAATGTGCCCTCTTCTATGACACCCTGAACTCCAGGAAATCCCATCTTTATCAGTCATTAAGTTGCCTTAGAAAGTTCTCCTGAGAGAGAGGAGGCTCTGAGTTCAAACACACCATATTCAAATCAGGGCAATGATTTTAATTACAGTTTTCCTCTTAGGGGTTGGTCTAGCTCCCAAGCAATGGTGTGTAGGGGACAAAGGGTCTGTCAACAAATCCCACTGTCTACCATGCTTCGGTGTTCACCAACACACATTTGGGAACAGGAAGCAAGGACTTGAGGCTAGTGCTAGAATAACCTGGTCTAGTGGAAGGCGTCCCTGCCCATGGCATCCATGGCATCCATGGAACTGGACAATCTTTAAAGTCCCTTCCAACCCAGATCATTCTATGATTAAAACATTTTCACAAGTTCTTTTTCCCTTCCAACAGCTGTTCAGGGCAGGGGGACAGACACTCCTTCCAGACAGATTGGGTCTTTCATTGATTTCTAATACCTGGGGTGTAATGCACATTAATTCATCAATACTTTGGAGATGATCAGCACTGCACTTTTGGAAAAGGGGTGTTCATCTCTCAACTCTGTGGCAGAAAAGTGCTGTTAGAATAAGCTGCAGCTGCTCCCTGCCCATCCCTTCATTACATTCCTCCACCGAAGCTCAGTGTTTTGATTTGGTTCAATAGGCAGGAATGAAACATTTGAACTGAAGACTGGCCAAGCATTTTGTTAGGTCAAAGGAAACATCCCGACCTTTCCAAACATGCTGTTCCCCGAGCAGCTGAATTAATGAAGCCTGTTTTCTAATGACTTTTTCCCCTTCATTCTGCTTTCCCACTCCCCTGCCCTGGCGTCATGTTGGTTCCCTGATAGCTAATAAATGGGAAGGAGAAAATCAGGGAAGGAGAAATCAACCTTTGCTTTAAGAGGAGCACTAACAGAATTTCTCATGCCTGACTGTCAATTATCAGAAAATCTCTAGGGCTGCATCCCTGAGGACACTATCCCATGACAACCTGGAATGGAAAAAACTGGTGCATGAATTCTAAAGCTCTTAACGTTAGAAAAATGGGTGTATAAGCACAAGGACTGGTAGCTAGGAATAAAAATATCCAATTTTTCTTTATTCCTCCCAAAATGGCAGCGTTTCCATTTTTAGCACTGTGTGAATCAAATGCCAAGGTATCAGAATTGCCCACTCTGGTCATAACTGTGGCAGACTGGGCATCTCCATGGTCCCTGTGACAGAGGCAGGATGAGATAAACCCATGAAAGACATGTCTGAAGAATACATTGATCCATGTGCTGTGGACCTTGGACTGATGGAATCTGGACCAATAACTCAGAAGACTGCTGGAAGGATGTCTGTGATTCTATGTCAACTCTGTGCTGTATGAGAAAATGACCCTTCAGTAATTTGTCCAGAAAATGATCTTGAAAACAAGATCAAAGCAGACACTGGTCTCTTTTTCTACTAAATAAATAAATAAGTGAAAACAGGATCTTATATGGGAACAAGTCATATCAGTGTAAACCTGGAGAATGATATCACAACCTGTTCCTCCTTTTAACACAGACACAGCCCCGGCTGAGCAATACTGCATGAAAGTGGAGCTGATAAACCTGTCTCCAGCTCCTTGTACCATCTCATGTGCCTGCATGCTGGGCTGTCACATCCTGCCACCTGAGCAGGTCTGTATCTGTGACAGGATGTTTGTGTTCCTCTAGACTGCCTAAGCTGATGGGTCCTGGTGGCTTTTGGCTGGAATCTGTAACTCTAATTCTCTCCTGCACGTCACCACGGGCAGGAGCAGAGTAGAGCTGAGCATGTAGTGCCTCCTCTCTGGGCCAGGGGAACATAAGCCAGTTCCAGTTCCCACCTGGAAACCACCTTGCCAAGTCAGCACAGCACCACATCCTAGCTTAACCACTCATTCTAACCCAGGTATGGAGCAGAGCTGCTTTATAACCATCCTGCTGGGAGCACAGAGAGATTTGTATTTGTCTGCACTCTTTTTTTAACGTGTTTCTAGGTGCCAGCTGTGTGGATTTTTTCCTTAGAAGGCTGAACAGGCAGTGGTTCAAGAGGTTCCTGATAATTTGCCAGCATAGGGCAAAAGGGTTTGCAAACATCTTCAACCATGATCTTACAGGAATTGCTGAGTTCTCCATATTAAGTTCTTCCAAAAAAAGTCTTTGTCCTTGTGTTAGAGTTAAATAATTACGTGTCTCATTTTACGTCATTCAAGGGACCTTGCAGAATTCCTTATTGTGACACTGCTGCAGAGTCAGGACAGCAAGAGAGGTTCAGAGAAGAGAGGAGAAGCTTGGTGGAGTCCCTCAGCTTCGCTTCTTGGGACAGGGTGTGAGCGCTCTTCCAAGAGCCTAAAAGGATGGGACTGCATGTCCTGTAAGGACGGTGTGCTGCCCAAGAAAGAGTTATTCATATGTCCATGAGCCCCGTGGAGCCACGGAGAAGGTGAAGACATTATTTACCTCTCAGAGACAAGTAATTTAACTGATGCACTTTTTAAAAGTGTGTGAGATCATGCACAACGTGCGTGTAAATGCAGAGGCACCCCCTGCACACTCAGAGCATCCAGCACTCTCAGGGCTTCCCTGAATCCACACTGTGAAACAGGAGAGCAGACAAAGTTCATACAATACTGACACGTGCAGGACACTTTCCAACCCGGAAAACCCAAATCCTGGCAGCACCTGTTGAAAACCTCCAAGGAAGACAAAGTGTGTTTGTGTTTATCCTTGTAAATATTCCTGAGAATAGTATTTTGGCCACGCAGCTGAGGCTGACCATACATAACCTTGGCAGAAAAGGAGTTTCCTTCCCAAACACCTGGCTTTTATCTGGGCAGACACACTCGGCCAGGCTGTTTATTTTGTGATCCACACCTGCACCTCTCTGCCTGTGCCTCTCTGCCTGTGTGGGCAGGCAGTGCTGATTGTCTGCTGTATGTTAAAAAATTCAAAAATTAACTTAATTAGCTCCTGCTGCCTACAGTGCTATAAGTGCAGAGAGATTTCAGTAACTTAGTGAAATGACTGGTGAGTTTATACAGGTGTTAGTGAGAGCACAGCTGAGCCCAGAGAAAGTATTCACGTAGAAAATAGTCACAGAGAGGGGCAATCTGATTCTAATACCTTACAAAACCCCTGCTTGTGCAATGGATGTCACTAGGCATTAAAATACATTATGAAAATCTTAAACACAGATACATTTGTTGCAAGCTTCATGTTGGAGAGAAAAAGAGAATGTTTAGATGTCCACCCCACCCTGCCACCTTTTGGAGTTAGGAGCTCAGTGCCTGCACTACATATTGGGATGAAACAGAGGAGTAAACCACAGCCTCCCTGCATTAGAGGAGGCAGGTAAGGACAGAAGTAGCCTGCGAATGACACATCACAACCAAAAACCATGCAGATTTGTTTTCCACATAAATCTCTGCTGTTCCCAATCAGAAAGGCAAAAGATGAACCTGTGTTGACAAAAATGACTGGGGAGCTCCTTAGTTTATCAACTAGCAAATGGCTCCAGCGCGGGGAAAAGCAGAAGGTATATGGCTTGCTTTATGTAATATCGAAATTATATTTATGTTATCATGCTCTGCTACATTACATCATATTGTCTATTTTATTTTATGATTATATACGTGTACACATACAGATACCTATATAGATACATGTCTGCGAACAAATGAATGGTCAGCGGGATTCATTAAGCCCTTAAAGCAACACGGTTTGTCAGTGCAAAATACAGTCTTTGTCACAGGGAGAGCAGATCACTGAAGTAGGTGTTGTATTTGAAAGTCTGCTCTTTGCTCCTCTAGACTTTCTAATCAAAAGAGATCAGATGTGCCTATGTTTACTGATGTATGTGCAGTGATGTATGTTTTCCTTCCTTTAATTTTGTGGGCTTTGGCACTACAGCTGGTTAGTCAGCTCTCTTCCTCTCACTTTAGTTTGCAGATCTCTGGCACGTGCAGGTTTGAACTGCAGGGAGTAGCAAGAGGAGAACTGTGCCAGTGAAATTCATGGCTGCTCCAGGAACCCGCAGCACAGTTCAGATACTGAGTGCTCAGTGGAACCTGACCATGCACTTCTTGCTAAGTGGGTAGAGAAAGAAGAGTGAAAATAAGCATGGTCATTTCAGCAATTCCTCACACCATTGTTCTTCCTCTGCTTTTTCCAGGCATGGCCCGTCCAGCAGGTGCTTGTGCCTTCTTGCTTTGCCCGAAGAGAAGGAAGCAGTTGCCTTTAATGTTGTATGTGCAGGAAACAAATTAAGGTGATATTTCAGAAGTTCCAGGTGATGGTTCCCACTCTCAGGGTCTACTTGGAGAAGCAAAGGACTCCCCAAGTTCAGTCAGGAGCAGCTCAGAGACAGATGGGGTAAGGTTGGGTTGGCAAGTCTGCATAGGCTGCTTTGCCTTGGGCAAGTCTCTGTGCCTCCCAAACAAAGGATTTATGGAAATTCAGCACGCAGGGTACTGGAAGTTGGCTTGGAAGAACACAAGGTAGAAGCTGAGGGAGCTGGCTGGGACCTTTCTTGGATTTACAAATCTTCTTCCCCCAAAGGGGCAGACTGTAAAAAAGGTTCACACCAAGGGGAATGTGTTTAACTTAGCAGAGAAGGGAAACAGAACAGCAAAGAGTAAAAGCACACAAAGTATAGGAATTAAACTTACTGGCCTTGGGCAAGTGGGAAGCCTGAGAAAACTGGGGATCTCATGCAAGCTCTGACCATGTAGGCTCAGGGGTACTTCCAAAATAAATACAGACAAAAGTGCCAAGAGCATATGAGCACCATGCTCTGCTCTAGGAGGATGGATGGGATGAGAAGGGAGCAGTTCAGAAAGGAAGAGCTGGTAGGAGCTCAGGAGGGAAAATTGTGTCTAGCACTACATGGCGACAACATAAAAACTGCTGTCATACTCTTACAGGGACTGCCTGGCATTTTTCCTTGGGTTAAGAACTCCAGTGACTGCCTGACATTTTTCCTTGGGCAATGGACTAATCAGTTGTGAGGGGTGGTGGCACAGACCTTTCTCTGTCTGCTCTCAAACTCAAAAAATCTGAGTTATGACTACTTAAATACAATTTTTAAGTGATGTACAGCAAAACAGGAAATAAGTTAAAGAGAGATTGATAAGTTCATTTAACTCTCCCACCTGTTCCTCCTTCAGGCACACCTCTGGGTGATCTGAATTCACTTTCCAGGAAGAAGTAATTCTCCTTGTTCCGTGCTCCTTTCTTGGCAAGAAGGTCTTGCACCTCCTAATCATAGAATCACCTGCAATCAGAGAGAAAATGATTTTGAAGCCATCATCACATCACCCAATACAACATGGACTTCGGATATTAAAAACAAAATTTTCATTAATATTTTGATCATTGAGCTGAAGCAATTTTAAATGTTTTATAAGTTTGCCTACCTATAATACTGATTTTTTGAACCAAACAGGATGGTGTCCCTGTGGGAAAAAAAAAAAAAAAGGACAAAAGTGGTCCAACATTCATTAAATCTTAAAATTCAGCCATTTGCCATTAGTTTCTCAGGTAAGTGTGTGTCTGTATTTGCCATTTAAGTAATGGCAAAATCATTTATATCAATAGTGGCAGTAGTCAAAGAGTGCAAAGAAGATAAATGCTGCTAAAATTTTGAGTCTAACTTAATTGTATCAGCTTGGAATTTCTGTCTTATGTACATACACACAGAAAAGGAGCTCCTAAAATAACCATACAGTAGCGCACACTTTAAAGGCAAAACAGAAAAGCAGCAGTCCCAAATCCCACCAACACGAAGTGACATCTGAACCCTCAGCCAGGAAAAAGCTGGGAGAACTGACACTTCTGCACACGAAACAGTTATGTCACTCTGCTGGAAGATGCTCGCCATGGGACAGTGTGAGCCAGGTACAGCTTCCCAAATGCACGTCCAAACACCATTCCCGGTGTGTGGCTCTGAACAGCTGGACAAACCTGCTGTGGAAACGCGCAGACGTCTCCCATGCACTGACTGAAGAAGGTTGTCACAGCTGCCCAGAGCGGGCCGCAAGGTAAATCCAGGCACATGCAATTGCAGTGAGGGAAGAAGTTCCTGGGGCTCCCGGGAAATTGCTGTTCTGCTTTCCTGAGCAGGGAGAGCAGCGCGAGGCAGCACGGAGAATTTAGAATCAATTAGTCTGGAAATGACTCCTAAGATCACGGAGACCAATCACAGGCAGCACACAAGCCTCCTGGCCCACTGCAGGTTGGGAAGCTGTCTGCCTCTCCTCAGGAAGGGCCAAGACACCTCAGGGTCAGCGGGCAATGGGTGCCAATCCAAAAATAGTCCAGCTTAGCCACGGAAAGGACACTGGAAGCCACAACAACCATTACCCCAGAGTATTGTTTGACATGTGGGAGCAACTCGCTCACTGAGTGTTTTGACCTTCATCAGCCCGTGTACAGGAGGCAATATTCTGTAATCTGCAAGCAAATTGAGCTACTTCTTAGCTTGAGTACAATAGGTCACTGCCCCACTGCTGAGCATCACACTTCCAGTGCCATCATTTTTCTTTTACCATGACAAAAACGTCCAGAATTTGATTATAGCCGCATCCTGGATGATTTGTGCAATCAGTAACCATAAGCTATGGTTTCAAAGATTAAGAGATGCCCTATAAATTATGTACACACAGAACACGGCAGCTGAAACATTTCTAGAAAACAAATCTTAAATCAGACTTGTTTGTACAGCCCCTGGAGATCTCATCCTTCCCCAGAATAAATGAGTAGGGCTAAAGACATCTCTGTGGTTTGCCTGCTGCCAAGTCAGTGCGTGTGAGAAGTGAACTTGTGGCTCCTACACTACACTAAATTTGGGAGCACGAGTTTCGCAATATAAATATTTTGAGAAAAGAACAACAATCTCAATGCTAAAATAATATAACTTTAGTCTGGGTTGAGGAACTAATAGAGGAAATTTTGCCACATGAAACCCAACAGTGCCACAATACACTTACAAACAGAACTAGTCTGGGTTAAAAGACATGTCCCAAACACTAAACAAAGGTTACCTCACATATAAACAGGGACAAAAAATAAATGTAGGGAGTCATGAGTTCCACTTTGAGGAAAGATGAGCTGGCTAATGTAAAGAAAGCATTGCCTTTGCTCAGATTGGCATGATGCCATTTATGACCTCACTTAAACAAAAAAAAACCAAAAATACCAACTATAGTTCACATTTCTTTCTGAGTCATAGAGATAAACCAAATGAAGTTAACTGGGACAGCCTTTAGAAGAGCCAACCTGAGAATGGTTTTTCCCTCCCCAGAGGTTTCCCTGATGCTCCTTCTGCCAGCTAATGCCAAAATATCTGCACAGGCCCAGGTGAGTGATGCTGCCACCGGGCCAAACTCTTCTCCTTCCTTCTCCAGAGCCTGACTGGGGACTCTACAGAGGTATTAATGGGTCAGGGAAGTTTCCCTGCTATTAAAAGTTGCCCTCAAAATCAGACCTGAAGCTATTGATGTCTTCGTTCTACATTGCAAACTAACAAAGAGGACAATAATAATTAACCCTGCATTTCAAATGTTAATTACAGACACATAGGTCTGATAGTAAAGAGTACATTTCCAGTGAACTTTAATTAACCTCAAAGCCTTGCCTTACTCCACTATTAGACTTATTACTAGACAATAGAAAAATTTCTGATATTTGGATTTGAAACGCAAATGTAATCTAAGGACAGATGAGTTGTAAGATAAAGGAATCACCAGTTTGCCATTAAAATATTTTGCTTGAATACACAGTTATATCACTATTACTTAATATGTTTGAGTTATTATTTACTGATTTTGCTGATAATTATACATAGAAGAGCTCTTGGGACCATCACACATGATGAGACTGTCATATATATATATTTAAATCCTATGTACCTGGGGGGCAGCTCAGGTTAATCGAATGCTGATTGAGTGCTCAGTTTGGCTGAATGCTCCAGACAGATCTACATTCATCACTTCCAGGGTGAAAATTCATCTTACTCTCACTTGTTTCCTAATCAGCTGACTGCTCAATTCACTTGATTGCTCCCTCTGACCACACTATGGCTGGCTGCACCCCTTGCCTCCCAATCACAATAATTGACCCCTTAGTCAAAAATAGTCCAGGTTTCAGTGCTCTGCTCACAGCTTATTGCACCCTAATGTATAATTTTGGCTGAGCATTCAGTGCATTTCCAGGACAGGCACAGTATTTTAGGAGGCACTTGAATTAGAGGATTAGTGGAAATGATCTGCATGAAGGCCCCACGTGTGATCCCATGATCCCACAAAACCTGGGAGACAGCATTTAACTTAGGGTCTGTCCAAGAGTTTGGGCAGAGAGCACACCTGGGTCCGTATAAGAAATCACAGTGTTTCAAACAAAATTTACCAACCCAGTTCTGTGCCAAACTAGTATCCATCCATGGAAAATTATTGGCCCCTCCCACTTACCAAAATAAGGTTCTGTTAAAACTCCACCATGTCTCCCATGCTCTTCACATGCTATAAAATAGGAGTTATTAGGAGCCAGTGAGATTTAATACATAATTTAAAAGCAGGGTGTCAAGGAGTGACTCTGCTGCCATTAAACATTAAAATAACACCGTGTGTACAATTTGCACAAACAGCAGGGAGCAAGCTGAATAGTGCTGGGAAGCTTATCTTTGTCAAGAAAAGTATCTGTTGTCAGAAGACAGAAATTAATTTGGGAAAGTGCATTCTAGTCAACACTTTGTTCGCATTATGTGCTGCTAGTGCAAATTAAGCATCATATAAAGTTTACCCAAGGTTGTTAAAGGTTTGTTTGCTGCCAAGAAATTAGTTTCTTAACACTAACCATTTCTGACAAATCAAGGAAATCCAGCATGTAAAAAGAGCAAGCAATTTGCTTACTGAAAAAATGTAACGTCCTCTATATTTAGAGATTTACTTATGGTTTTGTCATAGATCTACTTTTAAAGGCATAGACATTTGCAGATCTGATCTTATGCCAGATGACTCTGGAGAACTAGGAAGCACATCAGAGAGACTATGTGCTTAGAAAGCAGAAAAACTCAAAATGTGAAAGGCAGAATTTTTGTGGAGCTTTCCCAAGAGATTGCCTTGTGTTATCCTGCACCTGGTGTAAGCCCAGAGACTCCACCTGCACTCTCAGAGATGGAACTCCCTGAACCCCTCTCTGCAATACTCAGAATATTTCTTAGTTTTCACAGTCATTAAATGAATATCAGTAACAACAATACCAATAATGTTCTGCTAATAGGTCTTCATGCAATTTGAAGGGACAGCAGAGGGCATATGCGGTCTTACTAGCAAGAAAGAGCTATTTGAAAGAGCAAGTTTTCAGAAGTAGAAACTTCAGTATCTTCTGTGGTAACAAACGTTGGAAGAAAAGAGCTGTTCTTGTCTGCTTCATTATAACTCGTAACAACGATAGGGCTCATTGTGAGGGTGCTGCTAGAAACTGCACGGACTAATCAGCTCCATGAATCCAACAGGAGGTCAAAAGCAATATATTAATTTGAATTCTTATCATTCTGAGATAACTTAGGGGCACTTCATCTTAGCTAACATGTGTCCCATGCTCAGGCAGGGCCTTTACCTGAGCTCCCAGCTGATGGAGATGGATGAGAGCCCCTGCATCCACTGGAGATCAGCCTTGTTCACGGCTCCTGTTGCAGAATTTTGGCCAAGAATCAGGTCTTTTAAAGCTTTCCACTGGTGCGGGTATGTTCAGAGAGAGGCTGTAGCATCCCAGTGTTTTGTCTCATTTCCAGATGCCATCATTTAGACCTGCGAAATGCTTCCAGCACAGGTGCTTTGCTAAGGACTTTAGACAAAGGAGAGGGACCTGGCAGGCCCGAGTGGTGAAAAGTATTTAGAAATAATAGAACATACTAATGCACTTTTTTTCTTTCTGATTCCTATGGCACTTCCCATCAGGTAAGTGCTGGAGTACCTTCAGGGTCCAGTGTACAAGTGGAAGTAGCAGCAGCTTTGAGAGCATGTTTAGAATGCAGTCTTTGTATTTATCCATCTCTCCAGGTGGATGCGCAGGTGCTGTCGAGCACCACGTTGCTATGGCTACTCCTGGAGCGCTACCTGAGCCCACTGCGTGCCAAAATCAGCCCAGGAGGAGTCTCTGAGAAAGGCAGTCAGCACAGTTAATGCAAGGCAGAGCTGCTCTGAGCCACCATCCACAGCAAACACACTTTGGGCAGTGATGATTTGGGATTTGCAGTCAAAGAAGCACCTTTTGGGAGGGGGGGAAAAAAAAAAAAAGCTGCAAGATTTGATTCACTTTTATTCCAGTTCTGTTTCAGGCAGCAACGAACAGCCAGTCCCAGGATGAATGCAGCATGCCAGGCTGGGGGAGACAACAATCATGGGCCAGGAGGATCATTAACAACACTGCTCAGGTGCACAGCTCATTGCATGAGCATTTTCTGCTGCTCATATTCTTTTTTTAACTTCTGTGTTTTTCACCATGCACTGCCTGATCTGTTTTGCTTTCAGCTGCCCACAGGCATTCAAAAATGAAAACAATAGTTACAGATCTGAAATGTGTAATGCCAGAATTCAGACTGAACACACTATTTTCAGGGTGTGAAAATTACATTTTCAATTGTCAGATTGGCAGGGCATGTATGTACAAACATACATAGAATCATAAATGGGTTGGAAGGGACCTAAAGGACCACCTCATTCCACCCCTGTCATGGACAGGGACACCTCCCACTATCTCAGGTTGCTCAGAGCCCCATCCAACCTGGCCTTGGACACTCCCAGGGATGGGGCAGCCACAGCTTCTCTGGGTAACCTGTGCCAGGGCCTCAGCACCCTCACAGGGACCAATTTCTTCCTAACATCTGACCTAACCCTACTCTCTTTCAAACTGAAGGCACTGAAATGATAAAAATGATTTAAAAAATCAATAACTCTTGTTAAAAGGTGATATGCAGATAAAGCCATTACATAAAGCAGTCATTAAAATATGAGCATATATAAGTAAATAAAACGGGAAAGCTGTAGATTGTGCCATGACTCTGCCTTGTCTTTACTCCAGCCAGTCAAGAAATTACCAAAGTGTTGAGAAAATGTTGTCATTGCTGCTGCTATTTCTATGAGCACCACTAAGCGAAGAAATTATTATCCTGACCAGAACTTTTGACAGGAAATTCCAAACTACCATTCACAAACAAACATTCACAAAGACAACCTTCTCCTGAGAGGAGTGGGAGCTTCTCTGGTCTCCTGTAGATACAAACACATGGCAAGAACTCACACTTTTCAGAACAGAATAAGATACCTGACATTATCCAAGCACATCCCTACCTCCCTTTCCCACCTGATTCCTACAACCGTTTCCTGAGATGTGTAACAACTTCATTGAATTGCCCTCTGCTAAAACATATTCTGTCTGGTGTTACTGCTTTTATTTTATTAGTTATTTCTCTGATGGAATAAAAATACTCATTATAGTGTTGTAGAAAGCTGTTAAAGTGTTTGTGTTGTGCTTGGTTACACCACAGCAAGCAGGTTTTAAAAGATGAGAGGCTTTCAGTGCATTATTGCTCTGAAGATAACCATTGCTGTTATTATTTCTGTTACATTCATCCCTAGGAGCCCCACCAAGGTTGTACTAGGCAGTTCTGAAATCCACAATATGAGATTTGTAACAGACTTTTTTCCCACTCTAGCACATGAAGCAAAGGCAGATGGGCAACTTGGACACAGAAACTAACGCAGCTTCCCCAGGGAATGATCTCTGTAGGAATAAAATCACATCTCCTGGCTCACCTGAAATCCTCATCCACTGAACTATGCATCATCTCTGCTCCTGCTTTGTCTCTTGTATTACTTCTCGTAACTTCTCCACATCTATTGGGTCTTTCAGGTTACATTAAATAGCATGGAAGGCACAAATCTGTACCACTGAAACATCAGGCTTATTTGGCTATCAAAGATTGCAAAAATTTTCAGAGATGCACGAGAGCAGTCACTGGAGGGAGGATGAAGAGAAATAGCATGCATGAAATAAATCTCCATGAGGAGAAGTCATGTATCTCCCTGCAAATCTGTGTTTCAGTGCTGCCTGGTTCATTCCTCTTTCCAGGTGCAAATCAAGTTCTCAGTATAACCCAAAATGTTGGGGGCAAATTTTAGTGCTTCCCTGCCCACCAACAGGCTTGGTGATGATTTGAATGAAGCTGCTTTGGCAGCTTCAGTCAATATTAACAAGGTGATATTCACCTAACCAAGAATTTGCTTTCAGAATTCAGTAAACTTTACTGGAGGTCAGTGGGATATGGGTTCCTGACTTGCAGGAACATCAGTTCCTGAGGAATTCTCATGTCCCTGTGTCCATAAATCCTCAGCTCTAAAAAGACAGCAATGTCTTTGCACTTTGCTGTAAAGCAAGTGACAGTGCACAAAAGTATTACCTAAGTGCAAGCCTGACCCAGAAAATCAGAGGCAGCTTTCAAACAGATGCATCTGTCTCCAGCGAGTCCATGTGCCTGTGCACAAGGGCGTGAGTGTTTCAACAACCATCTTGGTGCATTTTTATGGATGGCAAAGTACAATTTCAACTGGATTCTTACTCAACATTTAAAAAAATAATTTATGAGATATTTTTGCATGGCTTAAAGACATTTCACTTGGTGTGCAAGTATTATTACTAACCCTGTGAAAACTGGTCAGAATAGAAAGACAGGTTAGGGAGAGAACTTGACAGAACAGGAAAATATTTTTCCTTAAGGATGAATCAGACTTTAAATTTGGTGATTAAAATAAAAGGAATATGTGGAAAAGATCAGAATAAGTCCATACTTTGTCTTCAAAGAGCATAAGTGAGGTTGCTGGTCTCCTGGAATGAGAACAAGCTCAAAAGCATATTACAGAAAAGAATGGGATTTCCACAAGATTTCATGGGTGGCCAGACACCTCTTCCCCTGACCACTGACCTGGAACACCTGCAGCACACTGGAAAGTCCCCCAACAGGCTCTTGTGTCAAGGAGCAGCTGCCCTGGAGAAAGATGTGAGGGTCAGGCACGACAGTTTGCTCGACTCCTGCTCAGGTTTTGGCTAACCAGCTCATGCTAAAGCCTGGTGTAAGCTGGGAGCAGCACCATCCCATCAAAACCAGGGCACCAGGCAGGCAGGACAGGTGGTCAGGAAGGGCCACTCTGCAGTCACCACCACCTGAAAATTGCAGCTGTTACCTTTTTTTTGGCATTTTCCTCAGAATCCACTAACTGCTGGAAATGGCAAAGTTCAAACTTCCAAGCTGAAAGGTATAAAACTTCAGCATACTCCAAAAGTTTTTGAAGCAGATCCAGAGCAGCTGGACTGCTGAGGCTTTTGTGTTTCCTGGTGGGACACAGGGGATGCTCTCACACTATGATGGAGCAGGAAGGATGAGCACTCTCACCACTGATTCTTTTTTTTGTTCATATTAAGAGTCAGGGGTTGTAAGTTAGGAAATCATATAACTTGAATGGTGGCTGAGGGAGTTAATGTGACAGATGAGTCACCAAAAGGTGATGGAGCCCTTGTTTGTTGTCTTTGGTCAATAATGAGCTCATGAAATAAAGTTCAAATCACAGATTACACTGTCCTGTAAATATGAGAGAACTGAAAGGACCCTGACAGTCAGTGCAAAAGATCAGGCTGCAAAAATTTGCTGCTCTTCAACTCTTTCCCTTCATGGTTGTGGCTTTTTGGAGACAGAATGGATGGGACAGCTTTGCTGTGGAGGGTCAGTGTCCTCCTCTGCTTCATCAGGTGCTGGTTTTCCCCACATTGCACATGGAAAGTTATTCCTTGCGGTACAGCAACCTCTTTGTGTTTAATATTTATAGCAATCTCCTTCCGCTTAATTCACAGCATGGATCCCAGATGGCTGAACAGCCAGAACCCTGCTTTGGTGAATGGTCACAACCAAAAACACACACGAAGACCCAATTTCTTGTGTTCTGAAAGAGGTGGTTGTTGGTCCTCTCCAGAAACCAGCACAAGAAATGCCTCTCCGCCTTTGTTCTTTTCCCACTGAGTCTCCCTTTTCCAAGGAGTGCTGTTAATCTGATTATCCCATACATTATAGCGATGCAGATTAAGACTGAACATACATTTTCATATGCCCATCGTTTAACATCCAGTAAAGTGTTCAGAAGTATTTATTAAAATGACTTGTACATTTTATACAATATCTGTATCAATTAATTGCTAATAAGTAATTCAAAGCTGACTCAGAGCTGAATTAATAATTTATAACTCATAACTTATTCAATTAATTCAGTCTCTCTACTTTTTTTTCTGGAATGACTTCTCAAGAGTTATCCTCTCTTTGTGTCCAGGCAAGGATCTTCAAGTTTGTCATTTCAAATTAAAATCTTTCCCTCTCCTGAAATGTTATTACTTCACAAGATTGATCTTATACAATTTATTGCAACTATTTCATACTAAAAATTCAAGTACTGTTGAGAATTACGATGAGAGAAATATATGTGTTTTTTCTTGAGAGTTGAGGGTTATTCTTTTCATTCTAAGGAATGTTTAAAAAACCCTCTCAACTCTGTATTTTTCAAGGATGGGGAGGGCAAAGGGAAAAGGGTTATTATACTGACTACTGGAATTTTGGGAACCTGTCACAGCTTTCCCTCTCTGGCACAAAGAATTGACTGAGGCAGCATCACATTGGAAAAAACAGGTGACTGTGAGATTACTGCATTTGCAAAAAGATGCACACAGCATTTTAGATACCACAGTGATTTGTTTTTTCCCTTCTCACTGCAGGAGAATATTGACACAATCAAAAATCCACTGCAATCACTGAAAGCCTTTGAGTCCTTTCAGTTGAATTCAGAGGGCTAAGATGCCAATAAATAGAATTGCTTGGCAAACATTGACACTTTAAGGACAGATACTATATAAATGTTGAGTACTCTGTGTGTACCCAGCTTCACACTGACGATTTAAAAATGTTTTTGTTTCTTTAGCTCGTCCTCAGTAGAGCATCAGCAGAGAGAAAACAAGTTAAAAAACTGAGAAAGAGGAGGGAAAGTAACCAAAACAGTGACCTTTATGTAATGCAACCAAAGGACACCATGACAAGATCCACAGATGAGCAATCTGTGACCCCTGCGGCTTCAATCCAGGCTGAAGCCTCACTGATCACAAATAAAGCTGGGAAATACAAGCATAGAACTTGCTTTCAAATGAAAAGAAAATAAAAGTAAATAGCAGCCATCATTCCTGGTTCTTAATGCCTGCCTTGTATTCATTTCTCCCCAGTGAAAATGGTTGATCAGCATAATGCTTTCTCTGCTTTTCTAGAGCTTTACGTTTTGTATAATACCGCTAACTTGGGAAGAGACTGTGCTTTGATGTTCTCTCTGTTAATTATTTTCATGAAATTTGAATTAACACTTTGCTCATTAAATATTTCTAGAGATGAGCTTGAGTTTTCTCTGAAGTTGCATCCAAGGTTTTTATGACACTACCTGGGATACAGGACTGAAGATCAACTGGTAGCAGTATAGTGGCACTGTAAAGGAAATGATTTTGTCTTCCAGAACCTCTATTTCAACACGTGAAACTAAAACTAATGACAACAGCACCTTCCTTTGTGATGCAATTTGGTAGCTTAAGTTTGTAACCCGGAAATTGTAAAGTGTCATTCCTGGATCCACTGTGAGAGTGCTCCTGTCTGGCATTTTGGGTTTGGTCCATTTAGAATTGCTTGATTTTGAAATATTTACTGATTAACAGTAAATATTCATCTCTTCAGGTAATTAGGATGCTGACCAACACAGTCATATCTACTGGTACAAGAATTATAAACTTCACAGCATACAGATAGCTTGTACTATTTTAAAAACAAATATATCATTCACAAGCAATAGCACAAAACATAAAGGATATTACCTGCCTTGCCTAAGTGTATTTCAGCTACAAGAAATCAAAGACAAATAGTAACTGTTCAGAAACCTGGGAGGCTGGCATGCACCACTCCAGCTGCTTACTAGAGCAGGAAAGAATTCCCTCCAGCCTCGCAGGGAGCGGGAGTTACCAGTTACTGCATTGCAGCTCTAGTTCTCGAGCACTGCACAGCCCCTGACAGCCAGCACAGGAAACACAGGCCAGGCAAGGGGCTGCACTCCGAGCCAGCCACATGGACCTGGACACGTGGGGAGAGAGAAAACCCCTTTTCAGAGCTGCAACAACTTCCTTTCGCTCAGACTTCTCCCTGACAGGAAAGGACAGCAGAGCAGCACTTGCGAGATCCAGGCAGGTCTGGCTCACAGTTTGGAGTTCTCTGAGCAGCACTGCTTTCCCCTGGAGGATCAGGCAAGCCCAGAACCACTAAGAAAACTTGATCAGGTTATGCTGTGGAATGATTTATGTTTATACACATCTGGTGGGTATGTTCACATAAAAAAATCTTTGTGGTTGATCAAACGTGCCTGTGATGGGTTATAAAATGTAACCGCGGATTGCAGCAACTCTGAAAGGGAACTTCTCAGCTCTTTAAAATTAAATGAAGTCCCACTACAGCAAAGTGGCTAATTATTTCTATGTCATTAAGCAGAGTTGTTGTCAGCATGCAGAGACCTGAATTCCCCAGTAACCACAGACAGATTTCAGTGCAAAGTGGCCACCACAATCTCTCTGATGTACCAGAGAATCTGAAGGTATTTACAACCCAAACAGACAGTAAACTGAGAAGGGGAGGGGACAGCAGGCTTCATTATATCTTAATTCATTAATACAAGCTTTAAAAGAAACAAACCCTGGAAGGCAAAGGGGAGCCTGGGCTTGGAAGTGCCCAGCTGGAGCACTGTGTTGTGCCTGCAAGGCAGAAAGGGAAGACGCTATAGAGCACAAAGTGGCTCAGGGATGAGGCAAGACCACTCCTCCACATTGCTTTTCCTTTAACTCCAGAGGGAAGCAGAGGAAGCTGCCAGATTAGGGGTGAAGGTAGCCTGGAGGAGGGATACAGAACCCTGGAGCACTGGTTACGTTAGGGCTCTGATGGACAGGAGCCAGTCTTTGCAGAAGGACTAAAGGACAGCAACTGTACATATGCTGTTTTGGTGAAGAGGGGTTGAACCTTTCAGGACAGAGTGGAGGGGAAAAAGGAAAGACAAAACAATTGTCTCTTTATTCCCTGGTGCATGAAGGGTTAAAAAATAGAAAGAAGGGAGATGAACTTTTGGAAAACTCCAGTGGTTTGGATTCTGTTCAAGGCTTGGATCAACCCATCTCAACTTGAAAAAACAGGACAATAGTGTCCACTTGGCTCAGCTGCAGGCTCTATGGATTTTTATTACCAATGGCTGGAGTTCAAGACAAGTGAATTGTAAATAAGGAGAAATGAAACACAATAAAATAGTCTCCAGAGATTTACCTAGAAAACATCTGGGGTTTTGGCACTAGCATATAGAAATCTATACCAAGGGGAATGCAACATATTACTGTGAAGTGCAGTAAGAAATAGCACTGATAAATGAGAAGTTAAGGCCTTATATATATCACAATATTTCAGCTCCTTTCGGTTGCATGAGTTTCCATTACTCTGAAGTCCTGCCAAATATTTCATTGTTACCTTATTAGATGTTCTTGGTTTACTACCTTTTGCTTTGTAAAGCATTGATTTAGTGTCAGTCAATTTAATTTTTAAAAACACAACCAGATGTCCTATTCATTTAGCATATGAGAAAACCACATCGGAAACATGTGTTTTTATGCATTCCAACACAGACACCAAGATTTCTTTCTCCTGCTGAAACAGTCTCGCTCCTGAAATAAGTCCCCCTTTTATCTTGGACATCAAATGCCACACTGGCATTCAACACTATTCTGATCTTTGCAAGCTTTCCTCAGTGCTCGTATTTAGCCAAAAGATCCTTAATTTGGGGTTCGTCTCCTGGATTCCCACAGAGCTTTTCATTTCTTTTACAATGGTGACATCATTGTTTGCATTCTGGACTGACCTGGCCCGCTCTCTTTGGTGGCAGGGCAAGCACTTGAGGCTGGGGGCCCTCAGAGAGCTGGAGGTAGCCAAGCGTAAGGGTATGCTCCAAACTTACCCACATTGTTTAGGGAAAAGGGTTTCAGCACTGTCAGCACAACGACCTCGGGAGCAAAGGTTAAGGAACCTCCCAAATTCAGTCTGGGTGGTGCTCAGCTCAGCAGGGACGTGCATCTCCTCCCAGGCAATGTTTAACTGGCTCCATTGTCTTTTTGCCTGGGGGGTGCAATATCATCCTGTTTAAATTTAAGACTGGAAAATGGGCCACTCAGCACCCGACTGGGAGAAAGTGTAAATAAAATTATCTCCACACTGCCGCAACTTAGAAATCCGTTGCTTCCCAATGTATTTTTCAAAGACTAACACACATCTGTGATTAGCAACTCCTCTGGAATGGCGGTGAGTTTGGAGGTTACTCCAAGCTGAGAGCTGCTTTTGTTTCTGGTTGTGCTCTTTCCTTGGCCAGCTGGGGGATTATTTCGATGGTTCGCAGCCCTGCACTTTTATTGCCTTCCAAAAGAGTAATTCTGCATTTGGCTAAACCTGCAAGCTTTCTTTCTGAATAATTTGGTCAAGAACAACTAAGCCTGGATACTGCCTATTGTGTCAGCACCACAGGCACAGATGAGTCTTTCATCTTTTCTGTAGATGTTTACAGTCACCAGAACCAAGCTGGGAACACAAAAACACCAAGGTGAACACAGACTCTCACCCTGCCTGACGTTAGCACTGAAGCATCTCTATGCCTCTCTCTTATTTTAGAGATCTATTTCTACAGCCTACAAAGACAATACTTTCCAGAAGATCCCCCCAGCCTGAGGAGGAGCCCAGCATCCTTTATGCCCAGAGCCCAAACTCTGGGCTTACTTAACAGAAGGGTAATCATTTCTGGGATTCACACCATGACTGAGAACTAAAATGCTCCTCTAAAATCTGGCTTCGATGACTACAACTCCAAAATTCCATCTGAATCAATAGCCCAGATGTTCCCAGGCTCTGGCCCAGCTAGGAAGAAAGCCAGGACTTGAAGTCTGGGTTGATAGTCATACCAATCCTCTGTGAGCATGAACCCTGCCCTCATAAAGGTGAGCTCAGACAAATCTCAGATGTTGCTGAGCAAACCTACAGGAGATTGTCCGTGTCACTGTGCAGCCTGGAGCGCTCTGTAGCTTAAATTTTCTTCCACAAAGTTCATCATATTTTTCCTCTTCCATTATTAACACTTCTGGCACAGAGTAGATTTGGATCAGATATTAGGAAAAAATTCTTCCCTGTGAGGGTGGTGAGGCCCTGGTACAGGCTGCCCAGAGAAGCTGTGGCTGCCTCATCCTTGCAAGTCTCCAAGGCTAGGCTGGATGGGGCTCTGAGCAACCTGGGATAGTGGAAGGTGTCCTTGCCCATGGCAGGGGATTGGAATGAGATGATCTTTAAGGTCTCTTCCAGCCCACGCCATTCTACGATGCAGCCAGTGAGGTTCAGGCCTCTCTTAGGGATCAGCTTCCCGTACAGGCCCCACTCTAACACATGAAGGATGTTGGTTAAGAATGAACAGCAAGAACAGGTTGTTCCCCTTAACCGTGCCTTGTTCATGCCCTGGATGTTGCGATCACTATCTCCAAAATGAGCCAGGAGAAGTGACTGGGATGCCAGCTAGAGGGTACTGCCATTGTGCCCAAAACTGAATGCAGTGCTGGATGATCAGCCTCTCTCCCAGCTTCTGTGCTGCACCACATGTGAAGACAAGGCAGGTGGAGAACTGGTGCCAGCTGTGAAAGGTGGAGACTTCAGGAGAGCAAAAGACCTTGACACTTGCATACTGCTGCCTGACCAACAGCCTCACACACAGCCCAGGATAAAAGCTGTTTGCATGACAATCACTTAGCACAAATTCCCCACAGATTCCAGAGCCTGCTGCACTGGTGCAAAGAGGTCTGGCTAAAAGTTCATCAGATGCAGTTACAGAAACAGAAGCAAAAACCTGAATCTCATGTTCAACCACTTAAAACAATCATGGACTCTTTGATTCTGTAATTACTGGACAGAGCCATCACTTTCTTCCCATTTTCCAACCACCAATTAACCGCAGACTCTCATATGCATCATAAAAAAACCCCCTTTCTCTTAGTGATCATGCGAAAATGAGAATGTAGACAATGTAATCATGTTAGAAATGGTATTCAATTAATAGTTAGCTAAAAATTATTCAAATGGTGATTCGGGGACTGAATAATAAACGGGAAATGGAGCAATTAAGCAAATGGACAGGCTAATGGCTGCAGTGCAACAAATGACAATTTGATAAATTAATAGAAAGCTTCTAGGTGGGATGACACATAAGGAGCAGGGGAAATAGGGAGGTATGGATAATTGACATTCTGAAATCAGAATACAGCTCTGTCAGGAGACAAAAGGAGGGCTTTGAGCAAGCAGAGCCTATGGAAATCAGACATCACCCTTTGACACTTCACAGAGCTCTATAGGGATATTTCAATCACATCACTCTGACCACTGCATCAAGTAGATGCTCGCTTTAAATACATGCAGGAAATTTCTGATATGAAAAAATACATATGCAAAATCTGAATAAGAACAGAAGCTGTCCAGAGGAACTGACAGGAATGAACACAGTTTAGAAAACGAGCATTTTGCTTCAAAACAAGCAACACAGGCTAGCTGGGGACTAGCTGCACCACTGAAACAACTGCTGTTGTAGTCTCAGCAGCCATAGAATACATGCTAAGTGCAAAAAGACAAAAATAACATTGTGTCCATGAGTTAGTTGCCAAATTATGCCTGTGCACTTCAATAAGTCAGCCTTAAGTCAGTCTTGTAAAAGAACATACAAAATTTCCACACCAGGCCTACCATTCCTTATGACTTCCCATTAAGAATCTCGTTTTGGTGTTTTATCTCAGCCAGATTTTCTGTGTCACCTCTTGAGGAAATGATCTGATGTTTCACCCTCAGGCCAAAGTTATAAGCTTCTGGAAATGGTTGAATGACAATATTGATTTTGTCTGAAAAACACCCCTGCTAAGTGAAGCCTTGTTCTGCAATAGAAACACAAAAGTGTAAAGGAACAACAGCAGGGCGTATGCCACCATCCCTTTTCCCCGGGGGTTAGAAATCCCTCTTTTTCTGTCCGTCAGTTTTTCCATTTGCTCATCTCCATTGGAGCAGCAGTTACTTGAACACAACCATCCTCCTAAACTCCCCCCCCCACTCAAAAGCATTACATTGTATGAAACAATAACTCCAAACGTACTTTTTTCACTGCAATAAGGTGCGCCGAGCAGCTGGGGCACTATGACAGAGGACTATAATCCTCCTCTTTTTCAGAGAGAAGAGGGGAAGGAAAGGACCTGCTCCAGGCTCCAAGTGACAGTAACAGAAAGTTAATAGGTGGCAGCACAAAACTTCCAAACCAGAAAAAAAAACAAAAAAAACCCCAAACAAACAAACAAACAAACAAACCCTCAAAAAAACCACCTTCAAAGCCAGCAAAACAAGAAAGTCGGTTCCTCTCATCATGGCTTCTTCAGCCTGCCTATTACCTTTGAATAACAGAGGTCCTATTCATTGTGGTGGAGCAAAGCAGCCTTTGCACTAAGAGGTCCTTGCAGTAATACAGAGCAGTGCAGCATTTTGTGGCTTGAAAGACTGGTTGGTTTACTTCTATAATATGCTTATGTAGCCATAAATTCTCATCAGGAATTATCCCGAAATTGCAGTGTGTTTTCCAGGGTTATCATGTTACATGAAATGTTCAGCCTTGCCTGGGGCAGGATAACATGTAAGAAACACAGATATGCCTCAAAGCAAAACAATAAAAGGAGGCTTTTTGCTGGCTCTCAGGATTCTTGGTGTCATTGGGTTTTAGCACACATTCACTTTTAATACCTCATTTTATTTCTAAGCATATTTTAAAAGGTCTTTGAACATTTTCCGGAGGCCATTTCTTGCTTTTAAGTGATTTGTTATGTCTGAGATGCAACCCTACTAAAACAGGAGCATTATTTTTTAACTTTAAGAATAATGTACCAGTGGCACACATGGAGATTTGGACTGGCAAGTTAAGGACTACATCTGAGAGTCCACAAAAGTATTTCAGTGCTGAGCCACAGAGCTGTCACTGTCTGCCTCAGGCTTTCCAGAAACCAAAAGTTTTCCTGAAGAGCCTCTTACCCAGCAATTTTACCAGGCGCAAAGAGCAGATCAGACCTTTGTGGGTGCAGTTCTGCTACAGAATTTTCTACTTTTTCAGCAGTGCAGTGCCAAAATCATAAACTCTGCTTTCAGTTCCTGCCATTTACTTGATAATATATGTAATTTGATGGTACATCATCATAATTGTTTTTAAGTGAAACAGATTTTCTACGGGGGTTCAAGTTATGATGTAAGAGTTGGAAAATCCAGCTGAGACAGATGTGCATAATGCTGGGTTTGTTATCAGTGTAAAATTCTGCCCTTTTCTAAGCAAGTCTCTGAGCACTCAGTGTGAACCAGGGCCTGGCCTGAAGAATGGAAAAAGCCTAAAATTCAGCCTACGATCATGGCGGATCAGGGAAAGTCAGGGCGCAAATGCACAGTTAGAAACCAGTCTCTTCTTCTGGTCCTAAAATCTGAGAAGCCACTTCAAAAAGAGGTCTTCTCACAGTAGCTCAGCATCTCTGAACTTTGTACACACCTCAGGAACAAAAGGGATGTGAAAAACCCCAAACAGTGGGAAATAGCTTAGCTGTGCTTCTCCTATTTATTAATTTCAATTCAAATTCAAGTGATAATACAAAACAAGCCTGCAGAGCATCCTTCTCACAACTCAAACCAAAGGAATACAAATGCAGTCCATTGTTGAATATACATGCTCTAACAAAAATTTAGTTTGCAATGAAAACAAGAATGCCACCTACTCACATGACACAGTAATAAATGTTTTTCCTGCCCTGTGTGTTTAAAGCTGCAAGATACATAAGCACACACACACATATACAAGTCCTAGTCCACAAGAAACAGCTCAGAGGCTTAGTTTCAGTTTCCATTTCTAGATAAGGATCAGGTAAGAATCTGCTTCTGTCTGAACCTTCCCAAATCGGCTGGTTTTACCCCCAAGTTTCCAAATTTGGCCCACAGTGATCACATCATTTCAACTCATCTCTTACATGTTGCTGACAGAAACACACAATTTTTTGTGACTTCAACACTAATTAGCCTGGGTTTGCATGCATGACCAGTGATGGGAGCTCGTTTTTCAGGTATTGCACACATTCTGATCTTGTTTAGTCCAATCCTTTCTAGCTGATACCCAGTACAATAACAATCCCTTGCAGGATGTGCTGGTGGTGTGTGCCTGGGCCCTTCTCTTCTCCAACAGTGGCTCACACTGTTATCATCTCAGCTGGTTCTCTTCTGTATATATTCCTGTGATCCAAAGCATTCTTGCTGTTTTCCTCTCTCTCAGTAACAGCTACTTCATCTCCTTGCCTATAAAATATACCCGTGGTTCTACACAGTTTTATCAGACATGAATCATTACAGGCCCCTCATTGACAGTGTGACCTCAGGCCACATTTTTGTCGCTGTGGGTCTGGTTCTAGGCTGTGCTGAGCAGCTGATGGACTTCCTGTCCCAACACCTGGAGAGGTGGGCATAAGATACTGGATGTCAAGTATAACAAGAGCAGAATTGAGATGAATGCAATTAGACTTAGAAATCTTCTCATGAATGTTCTTTCTGGAAGAATGAAGTATTCTGCTACCTCTCTATCAACATGGAACACATGAAAAACAAGCAAAATGAAACTGGACCTCTAATACAATTAGTAGAGTTGCTGCTGTCTATGGACTTATGTAATAAGGTTTGATAGTGATGGTCTCAGAAAGCCAGGCCATCACCTTCACAGAACTTAACAAAATAAAATTCTGGCTATGGGAAACATATCTCAAGGAGATACTGTTGGAAAATGAGTGGGAATAACTGGGAGCTACAGTCAAAGTGTAGTTGCTGAAGATCCAAACCAGACCCAAACCTTTATTTTATATGTATGTTTTATTTAACATCATCTCCACAATCTGTTATATAAAAATATGCTTATGATGTGCAAGGCACTGCATCCTCCAAAATGTCTCTTTCCTTTTCCCAAACTATATAGACGTATTTTTTGTGTCTCTCTATTTACATTTCATTTCTGAGTACGCAGATGTGCTCAGACAGTATCCATCTGAGCTGAAAACTACCTAAGCCTTTCCAAAAAAAGGTTTCTAAATTTTGCTAGCTAAAACTCACTCAATCTATTTTAAGCCTTCTCTATAGGACTGGTATTCCTCCTCTGCAGACTGGGATTTTTTTGTATCACAGTTTTACTGTGGAGCAAACAGATTAGTTTCCCAGCAGTACCTGACTGGTGTGAAAACAAATAAGATGAACTGAAATATTTTTGGGAAGAGAAAGTAAATTTTCTTTTGTCATTTCTGTGCTTCATTTCTTTCTTTTTTATCCTTTTCCTATGAACAACAAGCACTGCAAAGACGACGTGTTTTTACGCTTTACTATATGATCTTGAATTGATGTGCTGGAAGCAGCAACAGATCTA
The DNA here is from genome assembly GCA_013398955.1 of Callaeas wilsoni. NCBI lineage: Eukaryota > Metazoa > Chordata > Aves > Passeriformes > Callaeidae > Callaeas > Callaeas wilsoni. The sequence continues at coordinate 135,544 of VWPU01014396.1, read as the reverse complement.
TTGCAGCCCTCAAACTCCCATCTACTTTCATTTCCTGGAATCACACATCTGAGAGCAGAGATCACCGTCAAAAACTTGGAAACACCCAACATATGACAAGGGAAAATTATGAAAGTGTTTCTAAGAAGTGCCGGACACACATCTTTGGCCAAAATTTTTCTCTGTATCTGCTTCAGAGCGGAGTTCTGGGAATACCCTTCCTCCTCAGGGGCCGCAGGGGCACGGTTTCACCACAGGCTCTGCAAAACTGCAGCAGGTACTGCAGGGCCCCCACTGCTTCAGTGCACTAGCGACAGGAGCATCGCACACGAGCAGCAGGAGCGGGCAGGCGTCCATCCCTTCTGCTGCTCCGTCCTTTCTTCCACTCCTTTAGGCACCTGTCCTGCCGTGTCCTCCCTGCAGGGAGCTGCTGGAGCAGCATCGCTGTGGCTACACTAACGCGGCAGGTCCTTGAGTCAAAAATAAAACAGCCTCATGTGGCTTCTGATGCCTTTCTCGAAGGTGCCGTGGTCAGGTCATCGCCCAAGCCAGGGCTCAAAACCAGGTGTTCCGTGCAACACTGATGATCCTGGTGGGTCCCTTCCAGCTCAGCATGTTCCGTGATTCTGTGATTAATTAGCATTTGGAGGAGCCTCATGCCAGCAGGTTCTCTGCAGCCACAGGCTATTTTCCACAGGAATATACGTGGGCTGTAAAGTGTCTTGCTGCTCTCAGGAGCGAGCTGGAGTCCAGCACTGTAAAGTATTTAATTACTCTCAATGGTTTTACAGCCTGGGGCAGGCTTGTGGGTAGCTGCACTGGCGTGGGAGGCCCTGAGAAACTCTGGGATACTGCATTTAAATGGAAGCAGTCCTTCCCTCAGTTTTAAGGTAGGTACATCTAACAAAGGATTTCAGGCGTTTCAAACTACATCTCCAGAACTGCAAACGCACCCACATCCACTGGATGCTCACTTTGAGTCTTTATCAGAATAAACCTGAAGTAAATAATATTTTATTACATGACGAGTCACACAGTAATAGCAAAATGTGTCAAATGCTCTCAATCATTTCCCATACCCATTAACACATATATGACACACATACAGATATAAATGCGTGTATAAACACCCACACGTACAAATTTCACTTTATTGTTGCTCTTTGAGCATGTACAGTTGCACATGAGTAAACCCTGACTTAAATATAGGAATTAACTTCACTGACAGTTTCTCGGGAAGTTTAGGATTTTTTTTTCCATAGCTCTTCTCTACAAGGCATAAATAGGGTGAAAAAAGAGATGGTCTTGGCCAGACAAGCAACTCCTTTTGCCAGACTGCAGCCAGACTCTGTTTAACCTTTTCTCTTCATCCACCAGGATCCTCTTTTTCTTTCTCCAGGATCATTACAACAGAAACTATTTCAAGTACACCCACTCAAATGGTTAGCAAAGTCCTCGTGGTTCTCTGTGAAGGTGCTAATGCTGAAGGCAAATGGTTTTTTTTTCTCGTTGAAATGGGCTCAAAGAGTCACTTACTCTGTCTCAACTGGAAAAAAATAACCAAAGCAGAAATGGGCAGCGGGAAGGGAAAAAAAGAAGAGAGGCTACTTTTTTTGTAATCTAATCCTGGGACCAGGCAGCGTGGACACAGGGCTGTACCTCTGCTTGGCAAGCTCTGCTTTGACACTGGACGTGGATAAAGCACACTTAATTTTACAAGCATAATTTTTTATTTCAGGGGGTTGGTTTGGGTTTTTTTTTTTTTCAGATTCTTTCTAAGAATGCTGCAAGCCCACAAACTGACTTTTCAATCACTTTTTTGTGCTCTCCTCACTGAGGGTAACAGGCTTGTGGAAAAGGCTGCTGACAACTGTTGTATTGCTGAGCCAAACCTATTTATGCCAAGAGAGATTTGTTCATTTCTTCTCCCCCTCCTTCTTCTCCCAATATTCTCCTCTCTCAGACTTTTAATAAGGCAGAAAAGCAATGATGCAAATGACCAGAGCCTTGGTATGACCATATGCACATCACCCCCAGTTGCTGGATCCTGCAGAACAGCAGTTAATTTTGTGTGTCATATTTTATGTCACACTTATTAGCCTGAAGTGCAGTAATGCATGCTTCCATTCACAAGAGAACCTCTTCTGAATAACAAGGCCATGAATGGGTAATAATAAAAGTATATTCCATGTGCCGGGGACCATGCTAATTAGCAGACTTGGAAATCTCCGTCAAACACTGTAAAAGGTTACAGTGTTTATATAAATGTTTAATAATGGAAATGATAACAAACTCAATGGAGATGGCTTGGGGAAAACAGTCATTTGAGCAGTTTTCTGAGCATGAGGGATGAAACAGTCTATGGTTTCTGCAAAAGAGGCTTTCAAGTGAATATTTTATCTGGCTGACATATTTGAGTAAAGGCTTGTCCCAGTCTGCAGTTTAGCACACTCTGACAGGTTCAGGAGAAATACCATGAGTTTGGTCTCTTTTGGAATCACTGGTCCAGCAGACCCCCTTTCCCAGAGGGATGAGCAGCCCCTGCACAGTAGCAGGGAGACAGCAGGCTCCCAAAAGTGCCTTTTCAGCCTCCGTGCTGCTGATGGACACTGGCCATCCCCCACCTCCCCAGGCATTGCTCTGAAACAACAGCACCAAGCCAGGGAATTAGGAGCAGGACAAACAGCAGCAAAGCCAGCATGCACTGACAAGGCTTCCAGAATCTCAGGTGTGGTCTTACAGTTTGCCTTTTTTAAACACTGGCAGCTAAATACATGTTTTGATTTAAAAAATATGATGAATGCAAGTATTTTGACAAATGAAACCAAAATAGATTTCATTCCAGACAAACTAAATGCAGTGCTCATAAATGAGGCTAAACCAGGGATAAGGTGATGGGAATCTCCCGCTCCCCAATTCCAAAGACACTTTTCAGAAATACACCATTACTTCACTTGTTTCAAGTGGCACATCTGGGATGACCTCAACAACAGACCTCCACTGACTGCTGCTCTGCTGAGCACCAGGTAGAAGTAAGCTGGCCCCAGGCAAGGCTTTTTCATTACTGAACAATTTTTAGACTGTAATATTTAACATGTAAAACTTCTTTACTTGAAACTCCAAAGGAAAAAAAAAAGAGTTTTGCACTAAACCAAAAACAATTACATAATTCTTACATACACACACAATAAATTCATAGCTCCCTGCTTTGGGGGGAATGTCTTAAGTTCTAAAGATAAATGAAAGACAGCAGGCTTTCCTCTGGCATCATTTCCACTTGTAAAGCCCAAACTAATGCTGTAAACGTGGGTGTAGCAGAAAGCAAAGCGTCTTGTAGGTCCTTGTGATCCCAAAAGGCTTCCTGGCCAGCCAGCAGGTCATGCCAGTATTCCTCAGCTGCAAGGATGAAGAGCTGTCCCAGCCCAGAGGTGACCTGGTAGTGAGTTTTACCTTCTAACCATTCAATATGTGCAAATCTCTCCTTAGAGACAAGTCCCTTCCTCACTGCCCACTTCAGAGAAGCTTCCCCACAAATCACTGAGTATTTTTGCTAAATGCAGTCCCAGCAAGACCTGTTTGGGGGCAAACCCTTGTCCCCCACGCTAGGTACAGGAGAGGGGTGTTACACAGAGGAGCACAGCTCCCAGGATCCCACAGATGCTCTGAGAGTTTGCTTTTTTAAACACTGACAGCAGATACAAAATGCAGCTGGATCTGTCCTCAGGAAAGCTGAGACCAGAGAGCCTGCCCCATCACCTCCTATCCCTGGGAACAGATCCCAGTATGGGGAACAGCATAGGGGCTGCAGCCTTAGAAAACAGTAAGGAAATAATGAGTTACAGCTGCAAAGACCCCACTACATCCCAAACCCTGCTCGTTGCTGTGGCTTAGAAACCCTGTTTTTTCGAGAGACATGGGAAAGGTTATGCTGGAGAATTCGAGTTGCCTCTTGATCCCCTTCCCTGTGCTTTTTCAAAGCTGAATCCTGCCCAGGTTTTACTGAGCCCTGCTCTATGGCTCATGAACCACAGCCCATGCGGGAGGTGATGTGGTAGCTCGGTGACCTGTTCACATCGTCGCCTCCTACCATAAATTGGAATAAATGTATAAATAGAAGTATTTGAAAGACAGACTCAGGAGGCTCCCTCAGGTTTGGAAACCAACATTCAGCTCTCCTGGAGTGCTCATACACGGGGCTATTAGGACCAGCTGAATCCCAGGACTAATGATGGATTATGTCTGTGCTTTCCTCCAAAGCAGGCAAAGCATTGGAAAATGGAAATTTGAATCTTGACCATCTCGCTGCAGTCAGCAAAGTGAGCTCTGGCACAGAACTGACAGGAAATGGGGTATTAGCTGGGGGAAAATAAATGGAAGAAATGTCCTTCAGCTTGGCCTCCTTTCATAGGGACCGTAGGTTGTTCCCTTTGGTCTCCAGGTGAGCTTTAAACCTCCTGTTTGTGGCTGCTTCTTTAAGCTCAGCATAGGTCAGCATCTCTGAGCTGCTACAGAGCCAAATGGCTGCGAATTTTGATATTTTTCCTTCCAGTGCACTACAGTATCCATGTCCCTCACTCAGGAGGTGATTCCAACTAATCTGCCTCTTTTGTTCAAACACTTATTACGACTAATTTTGGGAACATTTTATTTTTGTCTCTTCAGCATAAAGTCATCAAAGAGATATAAAATGAGCAAATATTACTACACAGCTAGAGTATTTTTCCTTCATCATGTAGTCAGTTTCTTGGCCCATTAGAATGTGAATTCTATTAATTCCATATAATTTTTCCCCCTCTATTTTGCTTGATTTATTTCATAGTACCCTAAGAAAGATATTAACATCATGATTTTCATTATTTACTGCCTACCTCAAGCACAAAATTGCTGCATACAGAGTTCAAAAGACTGTGTCTCTTACTGAGTCCTGGTCCACCACAAAATGGTTCACATTTTCCTTTATTTTTATCGGTGACAACTGTTTGTTATTTCTACTACCTCTGATTCCCAATGTACAGAGACCAGAAAGGACTCATTTGTTCTGGCAATAAAACAGGCTCTTGAAGTGATCTCACAGCATAAAAACACACTGGTGGGTTTAGTACGTCTTTTTAAAGCCAGACCTGAATTTTAACTCATAGCTCATCTGTCAGCTTCTTTAAAACATCCGAAGGATAAAGAGAACGGTCTAGGCTTACAATACAATAGACTTGAGGAGTCTGGATCTGTAAATCTGAAGAAGGAAAAGAGAATGGAAGAAAAGTATCCAACCCCAGTATTGTGTGGTGCAGATATCCCACAGGGATATGTAAAATTTAAAGCACATGCTAAGATATACTTAATGACCATTTTTAAAGTACTTGGAAACCCTCAGCATGCAAATGAACCTAAATGCAAGACAGCAAATGAAGTACAAGAAAGTCCTGATAATGGGAACAGAAAAGCATGAGCCTCTAAAAAATACAAAGGAAAATATTACGAAAAAACAAAGTCGGATAAAGCTTTAGTCCAGACACTCTAACCTACGCTGTCCAGATGCATTAGATTATGAAACCCCTTCAGAGAGTCTATTTTTACTATGCTTCTAGCTCCTTTCTCCCATGTCTTAAAGCCACGTAGCCATGTGCTCTGTGTTATCAGATCTGCTCTATTAGCAATTAAATCAGCCTGCACACCCCTCAGACAGGAAATCACTTGCAGGGGTGCAGCATGTGCTAGCAGCCAGAGGCAGCAGAGCTGAAAGTACAGTTGGATCCTTGACACCTCAGCACATCCACGGAATGTGACAGAGTGAAAACTGTCAGCTACAGATGGTCCCGAGGGAGGACGGGGCCTCCTCGAGATACCACAGCACAAATAATTAACAACCAACAACACCAAAGGCCGTGGGTTTTTTTCCCAGTAGGCCAAAAGCTGCTTCATGGGCTCAGTCTGTTGCCTTTCCCGTTAAATGAGCAGCCTGGGCACTGCAATAACCTTGGCGTGTCCTGTTTTCCCACAGCCCATCAGGCAGTGTCCTGGTGTTCCCGCTGCTCCCATGGCCTCGCTTGGGCCGCTGGATGATGGAGCTTGGAGGGAGCAGCACACTCTCAGGCAAAGCTGGGGACTCACACGGTGACCAGAGCAGCCCCAGGCTCACAAAATTGCCCTGGAGCACTGGCAGGACAATGACACAGACAGAAGTCTGCTTCTAAAATCCACTCCCTCTCTTTCCCCAAGGAGAAGAAAAGCCACGTGTTGACAACAGGCCCGATGCTTCCCTCACAGAGAAGCACTAAATAAGAGGGTTTTAACGCCAAGCTGTTTGCAGAAGTGATCACAAAGCACAGAGTTGGAAGCCAAAAGGTGAAAGGCTGATGTTTCCCGAGTCCAAGAGTGCCTGAACCTGGTGTTTGTTCACTCCTATAGCTATCCAAGTGTCACAAAAACAGCTTCCTTCTGTGTCTTCCTGTTCTTTTGCCATGAGCTGCAGACAAAAAGGGCTGGAAAAATGACCATGGAGGCTCGGGGCAAAACCCAGCAAGGTGCAAAGAAGGTGAAGATGCCTGAGCAATCCAAGGCAGTCACAAGAGAAGAGTTTATAGAGTTCTGTTGTGACTGCAAAAGGCTATACCCTTCTAAAAAGAGACTGTAATTAGCGCCAAAGCTGACAAGTACCAGAGATAAGTGTAAAAAGAAAGTTCTTTGCTACTGAGAAAGGCAAGATCCATAATTCACACACTGTGCAGGTAGTTGGGTCCTCTGCCAGAATTCAGCCCATGAAATCCACTTCCTGCCAATCTCAATCGTGCTGCTGCCCCTCGAGAAGTGCCAGCTGGAAGCTGAGACAGAGTTTTGCAGATAACATTACTTGGTTGCTACCAAACTCCAGTTGCTGTTTTATATATTTACTCACTTAATTCAAGGTTAAACCTTGAATTCAAGCTAACTCCAGGACAAAAAACCTGCACCAATTGCTTGCCACATGTGAGACTGACAGCAGCTAACTGCACGGATGGAAAGACAATCAGTCTTCATTTTAACACTGCACTAGTGGATGACAGCCACAGCTGTTCTGGGCAAGGCAGACTGTGCAGAGCACAGAATGCAGCCCACTGCAGGGAGAGACAGACCTGAACCAGAGCTCCACAGAACCAGTTTCTTCTCTTTCTGGGGGTGGGAGATCATCACTTAAAACTCAGATCTGCACCTGGGCTTCTGATCAGGTTCAGTGAGATGCAGACTAATTTTTTTAAATCTTATTTTCAGTGTGGAAAGGGCAGAGAGAATTTCACAAGATCAGTTTGTGTCAGTACTTTTTTTCCAATTTTAGCTGACCACATGGGTAGAAACATATGAAGGTTCAGTAAAATCAAAACTGAATCCATATCTTAAACCTAGCTGCATGTTGCAAGTGAATTTTAACATTATCTCTCAGTCTAAACTCCCTGTCCAAGACCCTACCTTTGAAAGCTTTGCATTTTTCTGAAGGCCACAGTTATCCACTTAACTGGAGTGGCTGGTGGGGAAATGGGGAAAAAAAATCTAAACTTTTGAGGTTTATCAATGAGATGATTTCCATCTAGCTTATACTACTAAAAATCTGGAGTAACTCCCTTTAAATCAAAGGAGGAATACCAGGACAAGTAGCCCAAAGGAGTTATCAGATGGAAGATAAATTCAAGTTCCCTTAATTCAATGTCATCTTTATGTTTTCCTTTAAGACAAATTCTAGCTATTAAAATTCCATTAATTCTGAATTACTTAGATAGAGGGATAGGAAGAAACCTTCAGGTGTCCTAATGTGGCATTACTGATGCACAAAGAAATACTAATTCTAATCTCTTTTAGCAGATGTGAGCCAGGAAAAAATGCTCTTCTGATTAAACTCTCCCCCTTGAAAATCCTTTGGCTCAGACATGGGCCATCAGAAGGGCCTTGCTTAGGAAGCACCTACAGGGAATCACCATGATTATTTTAAGGGAGTTCCCCAGTGGATATGGAGAGCACCTTTGTTTCCAGTGTGTTGGTGGCCTCTGTGAAATTCCTTCACAAAACTCCTCCTTCCTTTGGGGTGTGCAAAAAATTTCATTGGTGAGATCAGCAGCAATCAATGAAGAATGACAAAGACAGACCAAGACTTACTTTAAGAGATGGCAAATCCATCTCTAGATTCAGAAAAGATTGAGCTGCTGATCAACTTTCAAGCATAAACTGGGAAATTTATCAGAGTCCTTCCATAATATTTCTTTTTTTCTATGAGATACCACAAAGAAAAAGGGGTACAGTGAAGTCAGCACACGTGACTTAGAAGAGAAGCCTTGCAGGGTGGGAATTTGGGCTGTGAGGCAACAGGTCACATAAACTGAGCTATCCCTGAACCATCCTGGATTTACAGGGCACCAACGCTGAAGAACAGATATGCATTATTTTTTGCTTTAATGTGCAAGTGTGTGCAACACAGATCAGGCTAGAAGAGAATGAAGAGTACTGTTTTGTGAGTAAGAAAAAGTAAAAAGCAGAAAGAGGAAAGACAAGACTCAAGTTAAATTTTTAATAAGGAGCATTTAGAAGCATCTTCTGAAAAGCCAGTGAATCTTTAATGCAAAAATTGCTTCGAAAAGGCAATTATCCCAAAAAGAAATTACTCTGCTCTGCAGAGGGACAAAATTTAATAATTAAAGTGCACACTGAGAGATTTTACTGCTATTTTAAGTACTTTCCTAGTTCAGCCCCAACTATGAAGATTCAATTGTTGCCTCCTTTATGTAAGGCCAGCAGGCAGTTCAAGCTAAACCTCCTGTAAATCTGGCTGTTCTAGAAATGTGACTGCCTTTGGCAATCACAGACAGAAGCAGATTCTCTGGGAAGATGAGGGGGATTGTTTTAGAGAGAATGATGCAAAGAAGTAACTTTAAAAAAATAAAACCACCCAGGTAATCTACAGGATGAAAGCATTAGTGTGACATACAGCCCGGTTGCCCTGTATTTCCTGACCTCAGGGTTTCACTTTTCATCTTTCAAGGGGCAGAGGTCCAGGCTAACTGTGGTGATGGCAATATGATGGTATGTAGGAAGAGACACTTCATTTGCCGTCTCAAAAACAGCAATGGAGGAACCAAGAATCCAACACAGTGATCCCCTCCTTCTCTTAGTCCTTTCACATCGCTCTCCTGAAGGAGTTAATAGACTATAAACATGTCTCTTTGACATCCTCTTCTCCCTTATTAAATTACCTGGGGTATGATGCCATGGTAACATGCTGGAAAAGGAACTGACATTCATGCATGACAGAAGGATCCAGTGCAAGTCCTCCTCACTCCCCAAGAGCACTGCTACACAGGCAGGAGGTGCAAAACAAGCACCCACCAAACAAATCAATGTCAAATATCACAGAGCTTTCCCGACGCATTCACATTTCTGCTTGTTCTCTCCACTGCCCTCCCTCACTCTGCCTCATCTGCAAGAGGGAAACCTAAAACCAAATCACAGCAGAGGTTTGTGACTGGTGTGGAGAGCACTGAATGTATCTCCAATGGGACATTTTCAACCTAGCACGTGCCTGAAACAAGAAAAACAAGGGGTGCACAGATAATGCTGAATATTAACTACAACAAAGTGCCTCTAGGGCAGCAGAGGCTTCCAGACAGCACTGGGGAGTGTCTGGCCCCTCAGGATCTGGGGGAAATAGGCTGAATTTATATATCTGTCCACATAGACAAGGCCAGAAGGACCACAGCTGAGGATCTGCCAGGTTCTCTAAGGGCACAGGAGCTGAAAAGACTAATAAACAGCAAAGACATAAAATAACTAAACTCTCTTTCCCTTCTCTGACTTCTCTGACTTGCAGGATACGTTATGCTTCCAAAATTACAGTAGAAATAGCTTCAATTAATTATATGCTCCAATCCTTTTTTAAGTAATAATTTAAAAAAAAGTAATGTGATCTTGACCAGTTGACCAAACTGAAAAATACTGCTCACATGTCCAGGCTTCTTTCCTTTCCCTTCTCCTTTGTACACTTTCCCTATCCTTCTCTTCACTTATGTGCCCTAACAAATATCCATTCAATGCTGAAAATTCAGGAGGCTTTTCACTTATTCAGAAAAGAGGGTTTGTTGCTGGGCTTAGAGAGTGTTTTTGTGGTGATGTATTTTACTTTTGACAGTTGTTTTTTTTTTTTTCATAGATATTCAGGAAAGGGTTGCTGAGCATGACCATGGCTGTCCATTCAAAGATTGGTGTCCATGTGAGATTCAACCAGCAGCAGTGAGTGCTCTAGGATTTCTTCTGAGACATTCATAAGGTTGGTTGGAGCTCTCAGGCTGCACCAGAATTCTGCTTTCCTGTCTAAACCTGCTTATGAAACTTTAAAATCTTATGTTTATTTGAAATACGATTCAGTGCTTTCAGAAACTGAGGTAACTTTCCCTGTTCTCTCATCTCCTCAGCACTGTTCAGGTTGAGTGGAAAGGGCTGAGGAGAAGGAAAATATGTTTATTTTTAGCTGCATGTGGCTGAGACAGTACTGCAGGAGAAATCAGAAAGACACAGCAGAGGAACATATCAGGGAGTCATGTCTCTTCAATTTGGTGATTAAATCCAAGCAAGCAGACTTTTCCCCCACAAAAGGAGGTGTGGAGGAAGAGGAGGATCAAGAAAAAGAGCAAGACTGTCTGGGACCATAAGCAGCTATTTTCTCCTCACTGAGGAAGAAAAGGGTGGCTCCAGGGGTGGGTCTGAGGTGATGCAGTGGCTGTCAGTGCGAGAGTGAAAGAGGAGGGTGCTGCTAAAACACACTGTGGTTGCCGTATCCGAGGCATCTTGTTTCCCTGACGTCTGATTCTCATATGGAAACCATGTGGTCTTCCATCAAAATATTGGAAACAAATGCAGAATAGATAGGAAACTGAAAGCAAACACTAAAGAAAAGCTTTAGGCAGAAGAAGGAAAAATACTAAAGAGCATAAGAGATCACCAGTATTAACAAAAGACAGCAGCAATCATGTAGTTTCACACCACTTTCTCACACAACAATTTTAGTTAAATTGCATTTGGTTTTGCCTTGGTCTGTGCTTTGAATTAATTCCAATCTTGCAAAATATTTTCATCTTATTTATTGAAGAAACCCACAACCCCAAACCAGGGGAAAGCTGAGCAGATCAGTAAATAAAAGGAAAGGCGTGTACTCAGGGCCAGACGGTGCCTGGAGGAGTAGACTTGGATTGAAGCTGTCTGCAGAAAGGAAGAGCAAAGGTGAGCTGATATTGTTTTGGACAACAGGTATAACTCAAGATGCTCTGAAGGCAATAGTAGAACCTGCTGTTGTTTACAACAGGGTCAGAATTTCACTTTTTTGTTTTCAATTTTGTGGTTTTTTTCCACATATTGACATGGTGCTTCTTTCCCCTTAAGGGTGAGTCATCACAGGTGCTAACCTTCATTTTAGGTCAATATATAGCAAAGCAGCACTCTCAGAGCAATGATATCAATGGCAAGAGAGAAAAACTCACTGACAGCAGCTGGGCAGGGTCTGGGAGACTCACAGCGATGGAAACAACTCCTCTCTACAGGCAGCACGGGCAGGGCTTGTGCTACACCAAACTGCAACTCGGTTTGTGCAAATCCCGAGCAATACTGACCAAAAAGGACACCCAGCACCCAGATTCAGGTTCTGCCTCTGTCTCTGCTCCTTCTGAGAGCCAGAGCAGCTGCTTCCCTTCCAGAGGTGGAGTTAAGCCTGAGCTGTGCCTTCGGGAGGGCCACGAGCCAGCTGAGACTTGCCACCATGGAGAGCCGCCAGACTCCGGGAGCTTTCCCAGGGAAGAGGGGGCCGGGGCAGCCTTCAGGCACCGCAGATCTCCCCATTCCCTGCATCCAGGAGGAACCATCAGGATGTTTCCCCTGCCATCCTGCACCTCAAAGCCCCTCTCAAGAGGGAAATCCCGCTTCTTACACCCAAAGCACATCTGTGCAAAGCACTGAGAGTGCAGGGAGGTGTCTGGGGCTGCTCAGATCTGCAGCTCTACAGATCTCTGTGGAAGGGCAGATGCTCCCATCCTCCCAGGGACAAGCCCATAGAGCACACCAATTAAATACAAGATGTTAAATTACTCCCATAGCTGGCCCTGCATTTTCCCCCCCTCAGCTCTTTGGTTATTGTTTAGCAGCCATCAGATAATTAAGCACAAAGGCTAAGATAACATAATTTGAATACCAGCTAATGAAACGCTCTGCAGTTATTTCTGAATGTGTTATCTGTCTTCCCTCTCTCACACGGTAACTGTGCTTGCCTCTCACAGAAATCTCCAAGCAGGTGATGATACACCAGAAGTGCACACTCTTCACTTCCATCTCTCCTCGCACCCAAAACCCTCTTAATCCACCTCTCATTCCCTCTGTCAGAGGCAATTGCTGCCTACATCTCCACACAAAGCCCACTCCCCATGACAGCAGCCCCTTTTTGCTCCTCTCCCACTTCCATTCCAACCTGCCCTGTACCACTGTGTGAGACTGATCAAATTTTGCATAGAAGTCCCTGTGAGAAAGGAAAAGGAGAAAATATTAGAAAGCAGGAGGTGCCGCTCTCACCTCATAATCTGTGGACATGCAGAAGGAGCAAAGCTGGCTCAAAGATTTATGGGAAGCAGCACAGTTTGCTGCCTTAAGGATGAGGATGATCACAGGAGCGCATGGTCTCACACCTTTGTTTCTAGCCTTTCCCTTCGAGGAAGCAGCAGCTCCAAAAAAATCGTATGGGCAAAATTATCCCCTTAGCTGAAGCACCTGCACTCTTGTGCAAAGAAAACAGTCTCTCCTCCAAAAAGAAGCTGTGATTTATTGCTGCATTCCTGAATTTTTCACCAAATTTAACTTGAGCTCAGTGTGAAGAAATCCTTGCCCACCAAGATAACAGCATGATTTACAAAACATAACTCAGGCGTTTATTTATAACAGCTTCAAAAATGTTTCACCCACAGCTTTATGGCTTGTCTGGCAAAATCAGGATTTGACCAGCTGGAAAAAGAATTATCAGAGAGCTCAGTATACAACCACCTTCCTGATCTGTTTAAGGTATTCAAATAAATTATTGATAGGAGTAAAGTTTGGACAGATGACATGGGAATCAACAGCACAAGAAACTAATCTACAACCTGTCTGGAGGCAGAGAGGTCAGGAAACACCCAGGAGAGGGTAATGTCCAGTGCTAGCTCAGTGGGAAGGTTGTGCTGTAAAAAAAGGCAGGGACAGCAGTGCAGGCAGAACTGAGAGATGCTGTGCTCAACACTTCCAAAAAGAAGGAGATGTTACAGGTACAATCCTAGCAAAGGAAAGTCATAGATCAGGGCAGAGTATTTTTAACTGAGCTTGTAAGTTAGTTTTGTTGAGGCTTTTATTCTTTGGTGATGCTTTATTTTTATTTTTTTCCCCAGAACTTACTAATCTCTAGAAGGCAAAAGAAGTGGGAAGTGTAGTAAGAGTAGTGGGAGAATGACAGGAGGCAGACAGAACTGACACAAATTTCTGCTGTCATCCTGGGAAACACAAAAGAGACTGACTGGAAAAGTAGCTGAATTTAAATAAGAGGATGTGTTGTAAGCTGACAGCTCTAAAACAGTGTAGGAAGCATATCTAGAATTCCGTATGAGGCAGTGGGGTTTAATACTGTAGTATCCACTTTACTGGACTCTGCTGGATCTCAAGTTCCAACATGATCTACAGTTTACGTGGAGCTGTTAGATCCATCTTTATCGAGAGTTACCACCTGGTCTTTAGTCAATTGCCTGTAGTAAATTAAAATATTGACAAAGGCTTCACTAGCCCTAGTTTCCTAGTACTTGATGGTAGGTCAGGAAGGCATTTCTATTCCTCTAAAGTGAATTTAGAACTGCTCGGATAATAAAGCTTACATCTGAGCAAAGGGCTCTCGCTGGATGCAGGAGGATTCCACAGCACACACAATCCAAATGATGGGATAATATTCCAAGTAATATCAAACAGAATAGGGGCCACATGTCTGTGGTGTTTTGCTACAAGACCTTGAGAAACAGTCATGGACAGATTCACAAACTCCCTAAAAACAGCTCAGTGTTCCCCTCCGAAACCATTCACTCAAGTGGAGAGAAAAGTTGTGACTGGAGACTATAAACACAGCCCAGTGCAGCAGTTTTCCACAAGGACTGCAAAACCATGTCCAAACCCCTTCCACATGTGGAAAATGACATATCTGTAAGCTGAACAGAGCAGTGGGACACTTGTGCTGAGGAAGGGAGTTACCTTGCACGGATTTCAGTCAGCTGGAAGACAATTTGACCAGAGGGAAGGAACTGGCTTGGAGAGTCATCAGAAGTAAAACCTTCTGCTTTACAGGAAATTTGCAGGAAGCATGAGCTCATTGTATGGTGCAAAATAATAAACCATAAATAATAAACCAGGTCTGCTAGAGGCAGGTATTGAGTGTGATAAATGCTCTCAGGATCTCTACAGCACCTGACACCTTGATCCTGCTGTCCTGTGCTGGAGCAGGGAGTGAAACCACGTATTTTTCCAGGCTAATCTGTTACCTCTAGAGCCAATTTGAAAAAAAAACCAATTGCCATTCATTAAAAAATGTTTTATCTTAACACTCGCTTTTCAATGTAAAGCAAAACGCACCAAGCTGTAATGTTAAGACATTTCAAGTCGTCAGAAAAAAATCAGCCTTCCTAGGCCACCACACCTGTATTATCAGCATCTCCAGCAATCTTCCTGGCTCTCCACCACCCAGCTCCCAAAGGCAAGTCCTGGTCACACCTGGGGTGCAAAGCATGCCAAGGATATATATTTAGAAGCTTCAAAGGAAAATGAAAGAGCTCCTAAGATGAAATAGAAACCCTGAAGAATGGATATGTGCATAAAAAGCTGATAATTCACTGGCTAGACAATTGGTTTCATTAAAAGATAAATATCCCTCTCTTCTAATGACATTACTGTTGATATTACTCCATTGATAACATCCAGCTTAATATAACCCCTTTTTATGACTGCAGAGTCCTTCTGCTTTCCAAAAGAGCCCCTGCCTTGAAGAAAGATCAAAGAATCTTGTTCGTGACCTGAGCTCTTCAGCCATCAGCCTGTACTGTTCCGCATGGCCCCTAAGTGATGGATAGCTACATCCCATCACAAAGAACTAGAAAAATAAATTGCATCAGAAAGGATAAGTGTTCAAAAAAGGGTACACGTTTAGAACAAAAGAGAATGGAAAGGCAAGCGTGTAAAATATTTATTTCCTCCTCACGATAACACTAGGCAGGAAAAATGGCTGACAACCCTTTCTTTATTTTATTTCCTAACTTCTCAAGTGATGTGAAAAATCACTCCACTTCAGAAAAGAGTCCAAGATATGTAGGGCCATGGAATATTTTGGGAGAAGAACCCAAGCAGACCAATAAATTTTAAAGTCAGAGAAGAATCCTTGTGATATCATGAATGTATCAACTATTTTAAATACTAGGCAAATAGTAACTCTATTTTCATGAGATGCATTTTCTCTGCTATTATTAAAGGAGGATTACACAGTTGTAATATGATATTCCCTTTATAACTATGATTGATCCTCCTTTTATCATAACTGAAAAATTATCTGTAATAAAAATATACAAGATCTGCCTCTTGTGCATTAAGAAAGCTCCTTCATGATCATAATTTGAATCATAATTTGAACTGCACTCCTCCAGAAGATGGCTTTGTTGAGGGAGGTTAGCCAGCCCCAGGCAGGGAGCAGAACACACAGCACACACAGAGAATTGTTATATCCATATTCCCCTGGACTCAAATCCCTGCAAGAAAACAAGGCAGCACTCAGGGGTAGCATTTCATTCCAAAGGAGATTGACAGTCACAAGGCCTTGTTATGATCTTAACTAACTCTCCCAATTGAAAATTCCCAGCAAGCTCTCACTGTGTGCTGGATTGACAGCTGCTGGGATGATGGACAGGAAAGGAGAAAGTCTCGATTCCAGTGCTGCAAAAGTGGGTACCTTTGCTGCTTTGGATGTACAAGAGCCCAAGACAAAAGGTATTCCCCTTAAACACACTCTAAAGTCTCCCCTGATCAACACAAATATTTCCTCTGCCTTTACGCAGTGGCAGCAGGACTAAAATGCAAATTCAGTCTGTATTTTGTAAGAGTTTGCTTGCTTTTCTTGAGGTTTTTTTTCCTTTTCTTTATCCCTATAAGAAAGCCTCCCAGCCTTATTCATCCCTTATGTTTCCTGTCCTAAATTCATGCTTGACATGTTTCAAGATGAAGACATTAGCACAGTGAGAGTGGAATGAGTGTGGCCACATTATCATCAAATAATAACTTGATCAGCACACGAGACATCCTAAAAATCTAACTCAGCTCCAGCCATAGAGGCTTGTGCTGTACATTCCACGTAAACATTCCAGTGCCTCTCCAGGTGCCGAAGGATTAAATAATCACCAGAAAAGGCACATTTGCAAAACGTTGGTTTCAGAAGAACCCTACAGCTTCTGGTTCTTGCAGCGCTCCACTGCAGATTGACCAAAAATCTGGCGTGCTCCAAGTCTGGATGTTTTTGAAACAATCTGGATGTTCTGAGATTCCCACTCAAGAAGCCGCACGAGCCATTCCCAGCCTCTGCATAATTAAAGCAATCCACCTGCTCCACAGCCATTTCCTCAGCTACAGAGCAGTACAGACACAGATGTGACACTTCCCTGTCACAGCGGCCCTGTTTGGGGACAGTGTGCAGGCTGCCACACTCACTGCAGTTATCCTACCTGTGAAGCTCAGCAAAAAAATCATTAGGCAGCAAAAAATTCCAGCAATTCTTTCCCTCCAGTTACAATAAACTTGCTTCCAATTTGTTGTCCATCCGTTGCTAATTTCATTATCATTTCACACATGTTAATGAGACACATGCTGGTCACATGACCTCCCCCTTCCCTCTGGGGCCTAATGAATTATATATCATGAATAATTAAAGGCAGTTTGTTTTGGCATACAAATTCATTAGTGTTTTAATATAAAAATGCACAAAAGGGGAATTAATGTTTCATGACAACTAAAATAACCCTTTCTGCTAAAAATGTGGCCACACTGAGACCATTTATTTACGCATTTTTGTTTTCGAATTAAGTCAGAATTTAAAGATCTCCAGACCACACCACTAAAGAGTAGCTGAGTATTTAAAAAGTGATGGTGTACAGCATTTGGCAGACTTCCTCCAGATTCCATGTTTCCTGATGCTCTGGCATGACTGACATGAGTTTCTCCCCCTCTGAGTGCAGAGATTTCTCCCCCTCCAACAATTCAATATCAACATTTGAAGTGGAAGCTGTAGCTTCAGTTTGAATGCCACATCAAACAACCTGATAAGGCTGTCATTTTTTATTTTTGACCTGAAATTCAAGTGCAGACTTCTATGGCTGCAGTAGGAATCTCTTTTCATGGCATCTAAGAAATCAGTGTCTCAGATTTTTCAGAGGAAAATAGAAAAGTGGGAAGTCAACTGGAAAATTGTTGGTTTAGGTGCAGATGGTGACATTGCTTTTTTAACCTTTTTATGCTTGTTATAAGGATCTTTTAACACTCTTCTAAGGCGTGGCACCCTTTGCTGGAACACATCCTGGTAACACTGTCAGCATTCTGCCAGCCCAGCGTATGATGATCAGCACAACTGGTTTGGATATGAACAACCCCACAGCAAAGAGTGGCCAAAATTCAGCCTGACTTATAACTGGAAAATGAGGAAAATGAGAGATTCAGATGTTTTCCATGGAAATCAGGGGTAAATTAAACTTTTTTTTTTTTTTTCCTTTTTTTTTTTGTACTCTTGTATTGGGACATCCATTCTGAAGCTTTGCTGGCCTTGAATTCTAGATATTTTAGCATTTTCAGAGAAACACAGAACCAGACTGAAAGGCACCTCAGAAGACCAGTAGTGCGGCCATGTGCTCCCAGCCCTTGCCAGTCATCTAAAAGTGCTGAAGCACCAAAGTGGTTCAAGACATGATTTTTTGAAAGCATGAGCAGTGACAAGTTTTTTGATACAACTTTATGAAGACATACACTGTTTGTCTGTTTTAAAAGAGCACTCATACTTGCTCTTCACAGAATTCAAATGCCTTCATACTCCGCAGTGAGCAGATTAAATCTGCAAGGCTGAGTTCAACTGTGCAAGACATGTCCTTTGCTACCCCTGTAAAACATTACCTGGTTCTGACCAAATTCTGGCTGAACTGAGGCCTCACTCAAGGAAGGTTCAGCACATTCAGGCCAGGAGCTGGGTTTTCACTGGGCTCCCTGTACCCTGAGCATCCCTGGCTCACTCTCCTGTGCCCATTTTCCCCCTGGGGCACTGGGACTGCTGCAGGATCATCTCTCTCATGCTGTAGTGCCACTTGTGCAGCAAGGAGGCTGGAGGAATTGGGCTCACCAGGATGAACAAAAAATAAAATCTTGGATGGCAAGAGTGGCAATAGAGGAAGCAATTTAGGACAGAGCTGAAGAAAGCTGTGACTTCTTCAGCTGGGGATAAGAGATTTTTGGGCATGAAGGCTGGAAATGGGATCAAACCACATTAGGGAAAGCTGCATCACCTTTTTTTAGCTATTGAGGAAGGAGCAAAGGTGGGTGAAGTCAAACACTGAGTGCTCTAAGGAAAGTCAATACACATCTATCTCCCACTAGGAAAATTCCAGGAGAATGATCCAGGGCCTGCCAGTAAATCTCATATATCTAAAAGATAAATGATGTAAGTAACTATGTTATAGAACATAGCACATTCTAACTTTGGCCAACTATCCTAAAAGAAGCCATTCATATTCCCCTTCATGGAACACAGAAAAATCTGGTCTGATCCTAATCCCAATTCTTCTCTTCATAAATGGAGAGGAAAAAAAAAAAGAAAGAAAATAAAGAAAATTCAGATTAATCAATCACTAAATTGTCCCATTGACTGTAAAGGAAAAGAGGTTGGATAACTAAAATATAATTGGTCTAGACTGAGAAATATTTTACTACCAACCACTCTGGAACCAGTCTGTATTTTCACTTCCTTTGTTTCACTATTTGATTTCTCATCAAAATTACAGCATAAAGTTTGAAAACATGTTTTTAAATGATGGTAAAATTTACTTAGAATCACACATTCACCAGCTACTTGTATGATAAACTGTGAGCAGAAAAGATTAAATGAATACTGTTGGACATACTGAGGAAAACAAAAAATTAAACTGAAACACAGAAAAAGCATCAAAATGTTCAGAGAAAAATTCTGCTACTTAAAATAACAGAAAATGGATGATAATGTTCTGTCATCAAATTACATAGCACTTATATGGTATGGAGGGACTGTGAAAAACAAGATGCTACTGGGATGTGCATAATAAATAAATAGAAAAAAACAACTTATAAAAAAAGATAGCAATCACTCTAGGAAGCAAATGCAGTAAGTGAAAAAAGAATTGTCAGAAGCCTCACCGGAATCTTTTACCTTCTGCAAGTCCTTGTATATAAACCCTGGCCTCTCAGTAGGTGCAAAGGAGACAGAAAGAACAAGGCAGAGTAAAATAATCAGGTGGCCAGAGAAATATAGCTTTTAGACTTTTACATTTCTAATAATGGAAGGAAAAATCAGCTATGAAATGGGGTTTGTGTCATGGAGGGTGTGAATCCAGAGACAGAAATGTTTGTTCTCAGTGAGGACATTATGTTGATTTGATCCTATACGCAAAGCAGCTGTCAACGAGCCTGAGCTGATGTTCACATCTGCATTGGAAAGCCATAAATGCCAATAGGAGACCAGGGACCCGGAACAGAAGACAAGTTCAAGGTCACCCAAGTAGCAGAGCAGAAAGAGTAAGCTAAAATCCCTCATCTATTGACAAGCTCATCCACAGGGTTTATTGAATTGATAAACATTTACAACCTATGAAGTACACTCTAATGCACTGGCTTGTGAGTTAATGAACCAGGGCATTCCTCTGTATAGACTCCGAACAACTTGGCTGAGGTTCCTTAGCCGTGATGGTTTTCTATGATTCATGTGCCAGATGCCAGTACTGTCAGGCCAGGTATTCTTGCTCGTTCTTTGAGCTTCCAAAAGCCTCATGTCTTTTGCATGGTGGCAATTTATAATTTCTGAGAATCAACATTTTTCTTTCCCATTTCTGATTCTGTATAGTTGTTTGGCTCTGTTTTGCCTCACTACCTCGTGGCCTTGCTCTGCTCAGATTTTTTTCTCTAATAAAATGCTTAATTTTTTAATAATGTACTTCTTTGTGCAGTTAGGGAGAGTGACGCTGTACTGCAGTTTGCCTTTCATACTTTGATGTGGGTTTCTTTGTATGCTTCTCTAAGTCTTACCCTGTATGGTTTTTAACTCAGCAAACCTGAGAGCAGCGGAGCAGAATCCCCTTCCTCGACCTGCTTTTGGTGCAGCTTCCTGGAGTCCTTCAGAGCTCCTCCTGTATCCATGGATTTATAACTGCTGTGGAGAGGGAGGAAAGGCAAATGCCTCCCCATAACCTCAGAGATGTTACCTCCACTCTCACTCCTGTGCCAGATGTAGAAAATCTCCCAGGCATTCTTCTCAGCTCAAAGACAGCACCAGCCAGGAGACACTGCCAGATGCAGAAAGTTTTAAGGCCAACTGATGGTGCTGGATATGCTCCTGCTCTAATCTCAATTTAAATTAGTAACTAGAGGCAACACACCGGGAGCTTTTCTAGTCTGCTTCCTCAAGAAGTAAATCGAATCCCAAATAAAATATTCAGCATTTAGAGGCTGAGCACAGACTGCTGCGAGTCTGAGCACAGCCCTTCGTGTGTACTGAGGAAGCACTTTTCCTAAGATACCAGAAATGTTGGCAGCTTGCTTTGGTACCATGTCCAGTTTTATTTGTTTTAGAATATCTACTCCTCTGGGGTCATGCAAAATGATCTGGGGTGCTCTGGGGAATTTCACCTCTACCTCTCTTTACCCTTGCACTTCTCTTCCTTTTGATCTAATGCTACCCACTGCCTAGGGCTGACTTATTTGCTATACAAGCCACTATCTGATCCATCCTCTCCTATCCTGATGGCCAGAGCCACCCTCCCCACTACGCCCAAACTGCTGATACTGTAACAGGTCCTAAGTCAACACTTCATCATCCAAGAGCTTTTATCAGCAGGAGAGAGGAACCCCAGCACTGGCAGCAGTGACAGCCTTGGCCAGCAAAGATGTTTGTAGAATGACGTTCTTGGCATCTTGCAGCATCTTTAATGAAGCTGGCGGTGACTGCTGAAAACCTGCCAGGTAGATTTGCCCAGAAGAAGGAAATGGGATGTGGTAGGGCGTGGTGGTGAAGAGAAGAGGACATTTCAGAGCATATTCCCATTTTCTCACACATATTTCTCACCCCTTAACACTTAGGAAGGGAGAGACATTACTCTGAGGGGCATGTCTCATCCAAACAAACAAGACAGTAGGAACAGACCAAAGGGATCCATCAGCCTTGTAAAAAACACCTCTTTTCCAAGTCTGGCTTGACAGATCAGCAGAATGCTTAGACGGCACAAGCCCTGCCTAAATCGACACTCTGCTAAGCTTGTAGAAAGAACAAAATGAATTGTGCAGAAATGAAGGTTCACACAAAAGGTCTGGGTTTCATATCAAGATCTTCTGCCCACCAGCTGCCCAGCTTCAGATACATACTTGTAGTGCTCCATGCAAGTAATGCCAGAACACCTGCAAGATTAAAGCTCTACGATACCTAAAAACCACAAGCTCAGCTCCAGTAAAGACCAAAATCTAAAAGTGAAGTCTAAAGACCCTCACACCGCAGCTACTTGCTGAAACTCAATGATGCCGAGATAAAAATCCTTTAGTCTTAAAAGAACATTTTCATATAACAATTAATTTCAGCTCCTGCTCTGTAAAATGTGGAGAAAAACTGCTTTTTCTCCTGGATACTGTAAAGTACAGTGTTTTAACATTTGTCAAGTACTTCCTGACCTCATGCAGCAAGAAGTGCTGCTTTGGGTACGTCTATTCTGCCAGTCAAAATAGTTGGCTGCCTCTGCCAGAGTGGTTAAATTTCTTCGGGGTAAGCGAAAGAAATCATGTAAATTAAAATGAAAAATCAAGCTAGAGAGTTTCTTCAGGTGGGAAAAGAAATACAACTTTTTGAAAAAGATCAAAACCTTCTTTGTAAAAAAAAAAACCAAAACCCAACAAACAAAAAAAACCTACAAACAAACAGAAACCCCAAATCACTCCCAATGCTGTAACATTTCCCTGAATTCCCTGGTTACAGATTTACAGAAATACTTGGGAAAACAGCTGCTGCTGATAATATTGACTGGACAAGACAAAAGGATGAAGGGCTGAACCACAAACCAGCCCTTTTTGATGTATTCTCCATACCAAGATGGCAGCCAAAGAAGTTTTCATAAAAACCATTGAAGTTTTTCAATATTTATCACCACAGGGAAACCAAAACTAAATCCGGAGATGGTTTTAGGAACAGAATTAACTTCTTTCAATCCCATGAAGTTCGTAGAGCCTGGGAAACCAAACACAGGCTTTGGGTTTATACTCTCTCCACTCCCTCCAAGTCTATCTCTAAAGACCTCTCATCCATGCAGAAAAACCAATCATGCCCAGGGAATCAGTTACAATAACGTCCTCCCTGACACTGACCCAGCAGAAGTTTGTTCTGTGAAGGGCAAACTGTTTTATGGCTTTGCTTCTGGAAAATGCTGCCTCATGTACCGCTTACTCTTCAAGCCAAGAGCAGTAACATGAATTGCCGGCTTGGATAGGCCATGGTTGTGTCTGTTCTGCAAAGTACACCTGGTTTCTCCAGCAGCAGGGACCAGGTCCAAAGGACACAGCTATTTAC
This sequence comes from Callaeas wilsoni, assembly GCA_013398955.1. Classification (NCBI taxonomy): domain Eukaryota; kingdom Metazoa; phylum Chordata; class Aves; order Passeriformes; family Callaeidae; genus Callaeas; species Callaeas wilsoni. Next base: position 112,695 of record VWPU01014396.1, on the reverse strand, counting down.
AGAACATCTTCAGCTCCTGGTGGGCATGGTCACAGATTTGGACCCAATTAGCACAGCATATGTCATCCACATTAGTCATCCTCTTTGCCTGTACTGTACTAAGGCAATTATGCCAATCAGACTTTGCTTATTCTGTTTCAGAACAACCCCATCAGGGGCCAGCCAAGCTTGTGTCATTGTTTCCAACCCAGGAGCTGCCTGCATTTCAGAGAGGGCATCAAGAGCATCAGCTGGGAGTGCTGCATCCCTGTGCCTGACTTGCCCTTTAATGTACCACACAAAAAATAGGGACATTGCAAGGATTTCACAAAGCCCTTCCACGGATGCCACATTTACACATAAGGCAACCGAATACTTTGAATTACTTAGTTCACATCCCTGGGGATAAACTCATTGAAAGGGTCCAGGACCTGACTGTGCAGAGGCTGGGCAGGGTGTCTGCAGTGTCTACATGAGGATGAGTGACTCTTGGCCTTGCTGGTGACGTGTCAGCTCTGACTGCCACCTCACAGGGCGGTCACTGGCCTCTGTCGAGAGGAGCAAGGAAAAAGGACAGCTCTGTGAGAAAGAGAGGGAAAACACTCTACAAAGAGGATGGAATGGAGTAATTAGCTTCTTCCTCTGTCGCCTCCAGCACGATGCCAAGCCTCACTGACGCACGACGGGCGGACAAAAGGCTTTTTCAGCTGTCACACGTCTAGTAGCCCTGGCCAGGACAGCAGCCATGTCCTCGTGCCTTTCAGGGACTTGCACACATGTGCTTCTCTGTCTGCAGGCCAAGGAAAAGCAGCCTTAGCCCTTCCCAGACCTACAGATACAAAATGCTCGTTGCACTGCTGCTGGCACTCAGCATATGGTTACCCTGATTTATTTCTGTTGGAACAGAAGCCAGAATTTCTTCCTGCCGAGGCCCTCCACGGTAGAAATAAGGGGCAGTCTGTGTCCTGGAGAGCTTAATGCAGCGCTAAAAATGACATTTCGTCCTCACCCTTTGCCATCATTTCTGGATGCAGGCACTTGAATAGAAGGAAGCCAAGGTACTGATATTACGCCTCACGTATTCAATTTCCTAGGAACTAAGCAGTGAGTGTTGCTTATGCAACCTTAAAATGAAAGTGTGTTACAGGAACAGACTGTCCTTTTTTGTGTTTATTCTGCTCAGTAAAAAGAACAACTAACAACATTTAAAAGGATTCACCCAGCAGCAAGATATGTTTCCCCCAGGACTACTGGAACATGACTTTCGTTTCTGTCCATGTGCATGTCTGCGTTTCTCACAGACGCTCATGGGAGCGGTGGTTTTCAACTGTGTGCAGAGGCAACAAGGACAAATTAGCATAAAATTAACATGCCCTACCCTGATTGTAATCCACATGAGGAGAATGACAAACCCCTACTCCCTCTCCAACCACTGCCTAGATCCATGAGCCTGACTTTATGTAACAGAATGTTGAATGCCTGAGACCAATTAGGATATCAGACATTACAGCAATAGAGATTATTAATTGGATGATACGCAAAATTCAGTGACTTGTTGTCAGGGTGTACCTCACAATATCAGTCAAGTTATAAAATTCAGACACACTTACATGCTAGCTAAATACATTTACCTTATTTCACTATACTGTATATTAAACTTTCCCTTTCATGTTTGCATAATAAATCTGAATGGAGCTTTTTTATTGCATTCACACTTGGTTGATTGCTTTTGGTTATTTTATAGCACGTGCTTTGTATAGGGGGAAGGAGGAAAAAACAAAGCTTTTATTACAAAACTGTAAAACAAAACTAAATGTGAATGCCTGCTGTAGAGAGGTGATGAACATACTTCATGTTAACTTAGAGGTGCCACTTTTTATGACTGCCATGTAACTGCTGGTGATATTATTGTTATTATTTTGGGGGATGTCTCAGTACCAGAACATGGAATAAAGCATGGTTCCTCAGTTTTATTTGCTGCAGGTACAAGTGCCATAGGGAGGCAGACACAGCTACAGGAACCTCCTGTGACTCGCCCACAGAATTTTTTAAAGGACATGCCCCAGGTGAAACTCTCCGGGTGGCAGAAAGAAAATACAGAGCCTGAGCAGGGTGTCAGCCTCCCACCAGTTTGTAGAGCATGAGAGGGTCTCACACAGCTCAGGTGTGGTGGTGACTCTGAGGAGGGGTAAATTCCTGCCTTCTAATTTCTGTTCCCAAAATGCCACACAGACAGGCCATGAGAAAAGAAAGATTTGGGAGTCTTCACTCTTGCAAAACAGAGGTGAAGAACCTGCTCTTTGCTGAGTGTCAGACAGATCTTTCAAAGCCTTTTGGCAAACCATGAATTAGCACACTCCAGATATACACCAGGAAAAAACTCCCCCGAATAATATTAAAACACCTCCCTTCCATCTCCCCTCCAATAAAAACTGTCACAGTAAAATTCAGAATAAAGAAGGTGACAGTAGTACAATGTTACACTTGAAAACACAGAAGTCTTGCACAAACAAGAAAGTCATATACAATGATAATAAGGCCAGGGGAAAAGATAATCTTAAAGAACCATTAAATAAAGATATAAAAGCTGATATAAACATTTCCAAGCATACCAGGAATAAGGAATGTGAAAGGCAATTCTTTTCCAAAACCACTAGATCAAGAAACAGAAAAAATTTGAAACTAGTATACTAGAAGCAATCCACAATCCCACAAGTCAGCTGAGAGTTCTGTCTCTGGCAGTGATCAGAATTTGGTAATGTGAAAAACGGGTTAAAAGAAGGACTAGTGCCTTTCTTCTCACCTTCTGGCAAGGTGTGATTAAGAGATTCTCTAAAGTAAACTTGCATCTGCGCCTCCTCAGTTTTACGCACCTTTGTCATATATCCTAGTCATCTTTTTTCCAAAATGAAAGCAACAAGGATGAGGAAAAGTATGCCAAGTGTGAGGATGAAGCAACAGGGATTCTTCAAATAAGAAAGAAAAAATTGGCCCGTAGGCTGCTGGCAGAGAGGTCTATACAGTCTCAGGTAGGATGGAGATAAACAAGGCATGATTAATCACTCACTGTTTCCTAGAATACAAGAAGTAGGGAGCACTTAAAAAAAATAGCACATACATGTTTTATAAGAAGGGAAAGGCAGTGAATTTTCAAGCCATGCACAGATTGAGGAACTCAGTGCCACAGGACATGCAGGTATACAAGCGTAAACAAGTTCCAAAAGAACAGACTCACAAAAGAAAAGCCCTGTCAATGACTAATAACCAGCAAAGGCTCCACTTCTTCAGAAAGTCCCAAAAGCCAGAAACAGCTAAAAGCAAGGAATTTGTGTGCAGGGTGGTTTGTCTTTATATGTCCTGGGTTTACAGTTTTTTCTCTAAGCAACTACTACTGATGCCGGGCAGGAGAGGTGAGAGGTCCTTGGCCTTTCCCCAGATTCACATGGCAGTAAGACCGTGCCATTGAAATGCACATAAATTAAATATCATGTTATGAAATGAGCCTGTGGATTATAGCTAGGTCTCAGGCTCTGGTGCCTATATTCCAACTTTCATGCACCTATAAATATTAAAACATCAAACAGTGCACTTGAATTGCAAAATGCAGGCTCATCACCATTCCAATACCACGTTATCTGACAAAAGTAATTTATTTGCTCATCAGCCCATCATATTTTATTCAAGTCCAGTAAAAACTATCATTCCATTGCTCCAAACAAGCCCTAATCTCCGTATGCAGCTCTTAGTCTTACACAGATGCTAATTATTGTAACTGCAGGGCAAATCAGCACAATATGACCAAATAAATAAATTTTGCTGAATACATAAAAGAAAACCCCCCACAACCCTGTACTTGTTGGTTCTCCAGAATCACAGCTGTACAGTGTTAATACTGTACTCATGATCTTAACAGAAAATAATCCCTTGAAAATTAATTGCCACTAGACATTAATAAGCACTTTGTTAATTAAGCCAGTAATCCAATTAGGCCCAAGGTGAACTCGAGGGCAATCAACTCTATACATGGTGTGAGCTAAGTCCTAGAAGTGCACACTAATTTTTAAAAAGCCTGTTTTTGGAGGCTGGATAGCTTGTGGGATTGCTTATTACAGAAGAAAGCAACTGCCCAAATGCAACCCAGGTCAGGAGCGGCCAAGACCCATCATCACCCAGCAGCTTATCTGTGTCTTCAGAGCAGCTGGTCTAGACCTCATTTGAGACCTTAGCAAATTGTAATTAATAGCTTCTCTAAAGTAAACCAAATCAGAAAACCAGCAAAAAGCAATTCAAAAGTGCCTCCTACGAAAGAGCCTAAGCTGTAAAGCAGGGCAGGGTGTAGAGAGAGCAATTTACAGCTGACTCTCTTTGACTCCGGGTAAGCATCAGGTAGCTGGCCCTGCTCCTTCTGCTAGGCTTTCCCAGACCACAGGGCATTCACAAAACATGTACAGAAATGGCTTCAGCCTTTCTGAGGAGATGCAAATACTTAGCAGCTCTTCCACCTCCAAAAGTCCACATTGCACGGCCTTTCTTATTCAGTGTCCAGGAGCAGAATCAGCACAGGCAGGAGTGCAGACGCTTCAGAAACCTTCATTTCTGCCTTTCCTTTGCAGCTGAGAGGAACAGATCCATTCCTGGGTTCCTATTCCTGAAGAGAAACCTGTGTTTCTCAACACACTGCAAATACGAAAGCTGTTAAGGGAGCACCTTGTTAAAATCACTCCTCTGAAGGCATGGCTGAAGCTCTCCACAGGGCAGTGGTCACTGCCCCAAACCTGCCAGAATTCAAGAAGCATTGACTGGTGCTACTCTTGGGGTTCTGCTGTTCAGGGAGTTGGACTTGACGATCCCTGTAGGTTCCTTCCAGCTCAGGATGTTCTATGATTCCATGATTTTCTCCTCCTCCAATCCTCTTGTTCTGTGGTTTTTTGTTCTGTCTCTTCACAGGTCTCAGCAAGCTCAAATACTTCAAGCCAAAAGCATCCACCTCCCACTTCTTCTCCGCTTAAATGCAAGGAGTTTGTTCATACAGTGAATTTGGCACAGAGCTGGAGAAAAGTCATTTGTTTCTCTAATTGATTCCATTTGAAAAAAAGATGCCATTAATCCTTGCACATCTGTTGGCACTGATAAATGTGCCCTGCGTTTTGAGTTTTTGTCTTGAGGCCTTGCAGGCTGAGGACTCAGCTCTACCATCACCGTCTCGCTTTTTTTCAGCAGTGTGTGCACACTGAACTCACTGAACTGGAGGAATACTGCCGCTCCTCACACTCTTTCCAGGGCTAGCCATTCCTTGTTACTCCATCTTTCCCATCACAAGCTTGGACTGCACAGTAACTTGTATGAGAAAGTAACACGTGCAGTTAAAAGGCCTTAAAATTCACAGGATGCAAATGAGCAGACAATTATTCTGTGCATAATGATGAGCTGCTAAGCTGGAACATGTTCAGATATACAGTAAGTCTCTGCAATAATTTTTATTAATTTTTAAGGATGCTGGATCATCTCATCTGAAGCCAAAAACATTAATATATGCATTAATTAGTGCTCATAATACAGTATATCTTTTGAGTTTTACTGCAGTCATTTGAATCTTTCCTTACATTGACTTTCTAAAAAAGATCACCTTGATGAAGGGGGTTTAGGGATTTTTTTCAGCCTAGTGAAAAATATTTTCCTGGAATAGGGGTCAGCTTTCTGCCTTTGTTTTTCTTGTCTTTTTTCCCGAGTGCTGGTTGTTTTGGATTGCGTTTGGGGTTTTTTTTGTCTCTTCCTGCCTTAGTAGAATATGGGGATAATGATGTAGGCTTGACTATGCATATAAATTGAATAATTTGCAATAATGCTCTAAAGTGCCACCGGGATGGAATTCAAAGGGCTGTTTGCAGAAACAATTGCTTTTTTAAAAATTAATTTCTGAAAAATAAATGCAGAAAATGGTGAGATGGCTCAGGGGATTGAAAATGGCAGAGAGACTTTCATCTTCTGGTCACTGCTTCAGAACCTACTCAGGCTGAAGAACAACTAGAAAATATTACTGTGAGAAAAATACTTTGGGTCTCTGCAAATTTTAACAGAATAATCTGTGCTGAGGTTATGAACGAGACTGGAGTTCACTGAAAATAATAGAGAGTCAATTCTACTACATATTTTGGAGAGATTTGGGTTTTTAAAAAGTCATTCTACTGATGGAATATAAATCTATTTTTTTTTCAAATAGCAATCATTTAATCACAGACATTGTGAAGCAAAACAGAATTAATATCCTTGGCCATAAGTAGAACTGGTTACCCTTCCACAGACCTATATACATTTTTGCCAATATTATCAGAGTGGGTGATGTATTTTCATGATAGTAATCATGTGTGTCGAGTTGGTTATGTAACAGGAGAAGACAAAGGACATTTAAACCACTTAAATCAGACTGGAAGAAAAAGAAAATTATGTTTTCAGGATGGGGTCATGGTTCAGTGATGTTAAGAATCTAATGCAATTTAAGATAAATGCACAATCTTTTCACCTATTTGTAAAAGACATCAACAAGCCATTTCCCTACATAAAACTGCTATCTATGCATATGTATTTCAGTCTGCTGATTTCTGGTCAGGACCAGAACTAGCCCTGGAAGCTTTAAAATTATCCACGTGGATCTCTGATTGATCAGACATCAGGTCCATCCCTTCCACAGAGAGAATCAGATGCTTTAGAGAGAGGCTTCACCAAAAGCAGGTTTGCTTGAGGATGGGAGGATGCCCATTTGGATGGACAGGAGTGACAAACCATCACCTACAGTTTCACAATGAAACCCTGTGCTGGTTTCCAAAGATCCTTTGTAAGTAGATTTAAAACACCTTGAGGAGCATGCACTTCAACACTCCCTGAGGTGCCTAGCAAGTATCTCAAGAATGTAGTTATTGATTTCTGGCAATATCTATGGTATCTTAAGAGACTTCCAAACAGAAAAGGAGAAGCAGCCTGCGGCCTGAACAGTAAACACTGAAGATTGAAAGGATGCGATGGCCGAGTGTTGAAAAGCTGCCAGCAGCAGCTTTCTAGCAATGCAGGCATGGTGAGTGGCTACTCCAATGTCAGCACAGAAGAGGGTTAGAGTGG